>PVKU01007339.1:0-89046 GCA_004027475.1 Anoura caudifer
GCTTTTTCCTGCCGCGACTCCGCCCCTCTTACCGGTCTGGATGAATCGTTGTTGGACTTCCAAACAGTTTGATTTTCTGAGATCTGGTTGTTTTCTTGTTTCTAAATCTTTGTTGTCCTTAATTTGGTTGTGAGAAGAGACACAGTGCGTCTGCCTATGCCTCCATCTTGGCCGGAAGCCCGAGAATCTGCTGTTATATTTTCTTGATGAATTAATTGTTATCATTATAAAGTGCCTTTATAGCTCTGGCATTACTTCATCTGATATATAACATAACCATTCCAGCTCTCTTACAATTAGTGTTTTCATGGTATACTTACAAAAGAAAACACACACATACACATACACATATACGTATACATATACATCTGTCCCTGACCAGTGTGACTCAATTGGTTGGGCATCATCTGGAAAAGCAAAAGGTTACTTGTTTGATTCCCAGTCAGGGTACATGCCTGGGTTGCAGGCCAGGTCCCTGGCTGGGGGCATGTGAGAGGCAACTGATCAGTGTTTCTCTCACTCATCAATGTTTCTCTCCCTCTCTTTTTCCCTCCCTTCCCTTCTCTATGAATAAATAAATGAATAATTAATTAATCTTAAAAATAATTTAAAAAATATTTTTAATCTTCACCCAAAGACATATTTATTGATCTGACAGAGAGAGAGAGAGAGACATCAGTGTGAGAGAGAAACATCAGTTAGCTGCCTCCCAAACATACCCCTACCAGGGACTGAACTTGCAGCCTAGGCATGTGCCCTAACTTGGGAATGAACAAACTGAGCTACCTGTCCAGGGATTAATGCTATTATTTTTTAAAAGATTTTATTTATTTATTTTTAGAGAGGGGAAGAGAGGGAGAAAGAGAAGGAGAGAAACATCAATGTGTAGTTACCTCTCGAGGTGTCCCCTACTGGGGATTTGGCCCAAAACCCAGGCGTGTGCCCTGACAGGGAATTGAACTAGCAACCTCTTGGTTCACAGGCTGGAGCTCAGTCCATTGAACCACACCAGCCAGGGCCAAGATATAAATTGATGCAACGTTTTGGGAAGGTAATCTGTCTGTACCTACTTAGCAGTTGTAGTTCTAGGAATCAGAGTATTTTACAAGTGCTCAAGGATTTATGTGCAAAAGTACTCATTGCAGCATTATTTATAATAGCAAAAAATTGTAATATCATGACCCACTACCATATTTGAAATAAGGAATTACTAGGTTTTAACTAACAAAGTATTAGTAAGGAATTGGGTATTGATTTGATAGTTCTCCAGCAGTATCCCCAGGTGTGTTGTTTTGGCCGGTGTATTGTATGACATAACCCTGAATGTATTCTGTCTGTTAACATAGTATCTCTAGTTTGTACTCAGAGATATGGTCACATAAGAACGCAGCAAAATCTGGGTCTTTGGGCACATAATAAGAATGTGAAGACCCTAGTCTCTAGCTAACTGATACATTCTTATATAATAATTTCTAGGAGGTTTGGGATTTTGAAGCCTAGTATTAGCTAGAACTGGATTATATTAAACATGGAGGAAATTTCATTACAGGTATAATTCCTTATCACAGGTGTACAAGGGTTAAGGTTAAAGTTACTGTATGATTACTAAACAGGAATATTATTTTGGATGTTAAAATGGATATTTTATAGTGGCTTGAGCCAGGGAAACAGCTTCAGATAACTGATCAGCAGTTAAGTAGAGATTGATCACAGATTTCCAACATAGTGAAAGGTACCATAAAAGTTACTGTAGCCTGAGAAGAAATGACTCACAACTATACCTGAATAAACAAAGTTGAAAGAAGCTCGGCCTGGAGGCATGCCAAAACTTCAGGTATTATGAAGGAAAAAAACTGCAATGTAGCAACATTAGTAACTATGTTTTAATGATATGATGGCCTTAATTGCACTGATTCCATTAATAGTCCTACTTATAAAAATGAGTTCTCCCTGCTAAATAGAGTATTCTTGAATGGACCATAGTTGCAGCCTTGGAAAATGTCACGTATTAGGAATAAATGATTCCTGGTCACTTAAATTTAAGTAGAAAAGGAAATATATTGGTTCATATAACTAAAAATGCAGAGGGAACATTGGCTGTAGGCACAGCTGGATCTGGGAATTAAAATAATCTCATTAGGACTCTCTCTAAAACAGTTTTTGTCTGGCTTTCTTTTGTGTTAGCATTATTCCCACGTGGGCTTTCTCACTTGTGGAAGGGAACTTTTTGTAGTTCTAGTCTTACAAGATCCTTAAGGCCCATACCCTCATGCAGTGAGACCATCTTAGCTTCCATCATGTACCCCACTGAAAGACTCAGACTGGTCATTCTGGGTCTTGTGCCCATGGGGTTGAGGAGGCCAAAGGATGAATAGCATCATCAAATTGTGGAAGGCAGTTCCCAAAAGTAAGAACGTAATCCTGTCCTGAGGAAGAGAAAGGGATGCTGTGCAGACAAAAGACAATGGAGGTCCAGCTATAACAACGAAAATGGAAGGAGTCTCATGTAAAAAGTACATCTGAAATGTTACAGGTAAAATGATTTGATGCATGAGATTTTATTTTTAAATATTCTGGGGGGAAATGTGGAGACATATTGAAGACACAAAAATGGCAAAATTGTTGAATGTTCAAGGTGGGTAGTAAGTACATGAGCATTCCTTATATTATCTACTCTGTTTCAGTGAGTGTTTAAATTTTTGCTTGAAAAGTTAATGATAAAAAACACCAACAGTGACAGCAGCAAAATCAATGCAGTTTCTAAGTGACTAAGGTTGTCTGCAAGAAGTAAAAAGTAAGAGAGATGCTGAGAAGAAAGAATATGTCATTTATCCAGAAAGTCAAGTCTCAGGGTGATAGCTCCTATCAGCTGATTTATCTCTTTTTTGGTACTAGAAATGGTATCCGTCACAGCCTACTCAGGAAAACAGAAACCACTCTGGGTAATTTCCAAAAAGAGGAAATTTACTATATGAAGATGGTTCCAAATATCTAAGAAGGACTGAAACAGCAAAAGGGAAAAGAGGGGCTGGGGGAGCTAGAAGAAGGATTCTAGTAGGTCAGAAGCTTCTGTGCCCCTGAGCTGGAGCCCACAAGTCTGTCCCAGCTGCTGCGTACTTGGAATTGCCATCACAGTCAATTCTGGACCTGCCAAGGAAGTGCCACTTGTGTGAGAGATGGGGAGTCCCGGGGATGGAAAGGCTACTGCAGTCCAGAACACCCCCAGCCCTGGGGCCACCACACCAGCAGCCAGCAATTGCTGCATTTCCACTGCCCAGAGCAGGAAACTTCTTTTCCTCTTTCTGATCTCCTATCAGTTCCTTCTATTGATAGAATCTAACAGGAAGCCAGCTGCAAGGAAGGAAGCCTGTGAAATATCACTTACAGAAATCCGATTCCGTCAGTAGCAAGTAGAGTACATCATCGGGGTTGCCGAGCTGAGAGACAACAGGCCAATAAGCAGCGTAGTCCACCATTTTGGCTGCTTGGCATCTGTACACACCACTCTTCCTATATTCAAAATGCTAAACAAGTTTACGAGTCTGCCTTACACTGTGCAACTTTTCTTCATCCAAAGGCACCCTCGTGCTCTCCCTGAAATGGGCGATGTTAACTCTTCCTCTAGGTCTGTCACAGTCTAATTTTAATGGAACCATGCAGTGTTTCCCTGGTGCAGGCATTCCTGTCTTGGGAGTTAAGACTTCTGCAGGGACAGAAAGCAGAGGTCTTAAAATTCTGTTAGTAGGTTATTAGAAAAATAATAGTTAAAAAAATGGTAAAAGTGAAAGGAGGGACTTC
Organism: Anoura caudifer; assembly: GCA_004027475.1. Classification (NCBI taxonomy): domain Eukaryota; kingdom Metazoa; phylum Chordata; class Mammalia; order Chiroptera; family Phyllostomidae; genus Anoura; species Anoura caudifer. The sequence continues at coordinate 3,799 of PVKU01007339.1, forward strand.
CACTTTTTATTTTCTAGAAGTGAGTGTCCTATCCATGGGAAAAATAGCATTCTATTATGGTGGTGGTTAAAAGTATATACCACATCCATTTGGGTAGCACCCCAGTCTCTCAGGGTATCATCTGTTGGACGGGGCCATAATTGAATAGTCAGTTGTTTATTCCACCATTTTATCAGGCAAGCTGCTCTGGGTGATGGAGTACGTGGCAAGCGTCATGGTGGTGAGGGAAAAACGCTAGCCAACATCCACAGAACAGGTCATCTTGTCCACTTGATTTCTGAGAGCCTCCTCAGCAGCTGGTACCCTTTTATTAAACATTCACATAACACTCTAAAACCTCATACCTTGTGCCCATTCCAAAAGGTATATCCATCTACCTTTTCTTCATATGCCTTTCAGTTACCAGTAGTTCTGTTTCTTTCTAAATCCTGGAGCATTTAACCAACTTGTTAGCCACTGCCCACGAATTGGGTAAAAATCCGTACTCGTGTCTCTGTGTCCATGCCAAGTGGACAGCCAGATGCCCAATGGGGATATCTCCCTTCCCATTGCCTTTCAGGGACACTCCTGATTGGAGTTGTGATGTTTCAGCCATCCTCTTCCCACTGGTGCTTCCATATTGTGCAGAACCACCTCTAAATGAGGCTTCAGCTTTTTCTTCCTCAGCCAGCTCGCTGTAGGTGACTCACCATGCGCCATGTGTGTGAGTTGAGGAAAGGCAGCAGGGTCCTATGGGTAGGTGCTGTGGGAACTGCACCATTTGCTCATGAACTAACTTGTGGATCAGGATCTGTTCAGTCTGATCTTGTACATAACACTTGCTCTTGATGATGGAGTGCTGCTGCATGTGCCCAAATGGGTAATTTGGGGCGTTAGTGACGCTCATGACAGACCACTCGGGCACGGCCACTTAGTGTCCCGTGGTCAGCATCAAGCTCTAAGAGAACCTGGTAGCATTCCAGAAGCTCGTTTTCCAAAGAAGAATAGCTGTCTGCTAAAGCTCCAAATCCAGCTACCTGGCTTTAGTGTTCATGCTTATAACTATAAGCTGGTCTATATCAACTTTTATCTCTTTGACCAATTTAAGTGTATTATTAAAAGTCTGTCAGGGTTTTATTCTGTTTTCTGAAACTCTTGGGGTTCTAATTCTCCTGTTTGTATGCCTGCTCATTCTTTTTTATTGTTATTTTTTAAGTAACAGTAATTTTATTTTTAAATTTATTTATTGATTTTAGAGAGAGAGGAAGGGGGCAGGGGAGGGGGAGAGATGAGAAACATATTGATTTGTTGTTCCACTTACTTATGGATTCAGTGGTTGATTCTTCTGTGTACCCTGACCAGGGATGGAACCTGCAACCTTGGCACATTGGGATGACGCTCTAACCAAATGAGCTACCTGGCCAGGGCTCATTCTTCTTTATAAAGAATGACTTCCTTGTATGTTTTAACATTTTGATTTATTTATTTAACAACATTGATTGAGCATCTACTGTGTACTTGAGTGCTGTTTGAGGAGCTGGAAGTGCATAAGTTAACAAAACAGGCAAAGTTCCTGCTCTTTTGGACCTAGGAGGAGAAAACAGACAATAAACAAATAAATAAGGGAATGGAGAGTGGGAGGGGTGCTCACATGGAATGGTAAAAGAAAGCATCTCTGATAAGGTGAAAAATTATCAGACACCTTAAAGATGTGAGAACGTAAACTTTGTGTATATCTGGAGGAAGAATTGCTGAGCAGAGGGAATAGCTAGTCCAAAGGCTGCTTGGCAGGAATATGCCTTGAATGTTCAGGAGTGAGCAGAGATTGTTGTAGCAGGAGTGCAGTGCATGCAGGTAGAGCAAAGGTGATGGGGGCAGAGAGGTACCAGGAGTGGGAAGGTGCAGACCATGTTGAGCCTTTTGGGTTGGAGCTGGATGGGGAACCACCAGAGGGTTTTGCACAGAGGAGTTACATGATTTCACATAATGTCTTAGAAGGGTCACTCTGACTGCCGCCTTCAGACTAGACTGAAGTTGCAAGCCTGGTTGATAGGTGATGGTGACTTGGATAAAGGTGGTAACATCAATAGTGGACAACAGTGGTAAAAATTTGGGGTTTGGTTTTTTAGGTAAAGCCAACAACATGGAGTCAAAGGTGACTCTTAATGTTTTTGGTCTAAACAACTGGAATAGAGTTACCATTCCTGAGATGGAGTAAGACTGTAGGAAAAACAGGTTTAAGATGAGGATGAATGAAAGATATGTTTTTGGATGTGTTGAGCTTAGGATGCCTATTAAATGTCTAAGAGGAGATGCAGGTAAACAGATATGAGACTTAGGTTCAGGGAAGAGGTTGGGGGCAAGATATTTAAATCTGTGAGGCATAAACTCAAAGATGGTATTTCAAGTTGAGACGGGGCACACTCTCCTAGGGAATGATAATGGGTAGAGAAGAGCCCCACAGCCTGGGGCATTCCAGCTGTAAGGGAGGAAAAATTTTCCTTGATCCTCTTCCTAGCTGGGTCTAAAATTAAACTGACAAAGATGGCTAACAGGATTAATTCAAACAAATTTCCTTAATGGAAGTTTTACATAACACGGAAACCTTCAAAAGGAAATGAAGAAATAGTTGAACCTGAGTATTCTTATGCCAGGTTAGTGAAGAGTGGACAGTCCTGGAGGAATGAGGTGGGGTAAGGAGTGTGAGGTGAGTTGAGTAAACGGGAAATTCAGTAAAGCCTGTCGGTTCAGTTTCTTGTCAGTGCCCCTTCATCTCTGAGGTAAGGAGGCACCTTTCCTTTGGGTATAGGGAGGGCAGCTCTCACATGAGGATTTTATGATCTGTTGTAGGGAAGAAAGGAGGTGAGTGTCAGAGTGGAGTGACCTCCCTGTTTCAGTTCAAAATATTCAGTGTGCCTAGGTGCCATATCTGGGGGTAGCGTGTCCTGAATCCCACAGCACTTCCAGGTTCGGAAAACTGAAAACCAGCAAAGGAGACTGAGAAAGAGTGACCAGTAGAAGAAGAACTATGCAGGAGAGGCGTTCTGGCGGTCAAGCAAAGTGTTTTAGGAGGAAGAAAGTGATGCACTGGGCCAGTAAGATGCAGGCAAAGAACTAACCATTGGATTTAACAACATGCAAGTTGCTAATCTTTTACAAAATTGTTTTGCTGAATGGGAATGAAAACCTGATTAGAAGAGGTTCAAGAAAGAAAAGGAGGAAAGTGAAGACAGCAAACGAAAAATACAAAACAGAAAAACTCTTTTGATGAATTTTGTATAAAGGGAGCAGAGAAATGGAGTAGTAGCCAGAGGTAGATGTGAAATCAAGGGCAGGTTTTGTTTGCTTATTTGTGCATTTTTACAGCAGGAGAGATTAGACATCATGGTGGTACGATATTAGAGATGACCAGCTTTGTGTAAAGAGGGGAATGATTCTGAGTCCAGCTTAAGCTTATTTTCCCCTGGCTTGAGTGCTGGGTTGCCTCTTGTACATGCCCCCACTGGGGACCGAACCCACAGCCTAGCCATGTGCCCTGACCAGGAATCAAACCTACAACCTTTTGGTTTGTGGGACAATGCCCAACTGAGCCACACCAGCCAGGGCCTTCCTGAGCAGTTTTGCATTTGCATCTGCAAGATGCCCATGGGCACCACCAGCCCAGGGCTAATTTTCTTGTTAATTTTTTCGCTTGAGGTCTCCCATACTAAGCAGGTAAAATAAATTTGGACTCCAGAACTTAAAAAGACACAACCTTGGGTTTGATATCGTACCTAGGGATGGTTATTTTTCCCCACCCAAGGCCCTGCAAAGACAAACTTTCTTCATTAAGAGTGTGGTCCTTAGAGGATTCCAACCTCTGCTGCTGGTAAGAACCCAAGCCCACGTTGCTGTTCCCGCTCTGCTCCCTCTCCACTTCTGGCATCCAGAGATTTCATATTCTTTCTTGCAAGCCCAGCCACACGTATTTAAACATTTTTGGTTAATGTTAGCCAGCATCTCTAGAGGTCTGTGGCAGGAAAGTTTCAGCACTTTCCAGACCACTGTTTTTGCCCGGATCAGAAATCTCCCTTCATTCTTCACCTCTCGAATTCCTGGTCATCTTTGAGGTCTCAGCTTAAATGTTACTTCTCAGAGAAGTAGTCCCTAACCCTCTCCATCTCAATCTAAGCTAGTTTACACTTGTATCCTTCCCATCATACCCTCTTTCTGTCTTAGCAAATAATCTGTCATTTGTAACTTCATAGGAATATTCGTTCAATGCCTGATACCTGCACTAGATTGAAAACTAGGTGAAGGCAAAAATCAAGCCTGTTCAGTTCATCGTATAGCAGACGGCCTGATTTATAGAAGATGCTAAATGAAGTTTGGTGACTATACAAATAATTGTCTGAAAATTTAAAAACTAATAGTATGGTATTACATGCTATCCTAAAACCTGTTATTCTTTGTGTCTTAGAGACTATATTCTCTACGAAAGTGATTTTCATGAAAAAAAAAAAGATAGAGGTTTCTGATTGTAATTTTAGTTTATTCATCTTAGAAAACAGTGTCATTCTGTGTTTGGTAATCACATGTGTCTTTTCAGAATGGAGATCTCTTCTCATCAGTCTCAACTCTTGCAGCAACTAAATGAGCAGCGCCGGCAAGACGTGTTTTGTGATTGCAGTATCCTCGTTGAAGGGAAGGTCTTCAAAGCACATCGAAATGTATTATTTGCTAGCAGTGGCTACTTTAAAATGCTTCTTTCCCAGAATTCAAAGGAGACAAGTCAGCCGACAACAGCCACATTTCAGGCTTTCTCCCCTGACACCTTTACAGTTATCCTGGACTTCGTCTACTCCGGCAAACTCTCTCTTACCGGTCAGAATGTCATAGAAGTGATGTCAGCTGCTAGCTTCCTTCAGATGACTGATGTCATTAGTGTATGTAAGACCTTTATTAAATCTTCATTAGACATTAGTGAGAAAGAAAAAGATCGCTATTTCAGTCTCTCCGATAAAGATGCCAATTCTAATGGTATAGAACGTTCCTCTTTTTATAGCAGTGGCTGGCAAGAAGAAAGCGGTTCTCCACACTCTCGCCTAAGCCCCGATCAAGGAACAGGTGTAATAAGTGGAAAACCTTGGAATAAGTATAATTACCCTCCAGTTTCCCAGAGGAGTACTCAGCAACCCTTGGCCAAGCATGAACAAAGGAGAGATTCCATTAAAAAGTCCAAACATTTGAGGTTGTCACAGCCTTCTGAAATTGCTCATTGTAAGTCCAGCAAGCGAGATGCACGAACGTCTGATTCTTCCAGCCATGTTTCCCAGTCTGAAGAACAAGCACAAACTGATGCTGAAATGGACTCTGCTGTTGGCTTTCAGTATGGTCAAGGCTCTGAAGTCACATCTAGAAGTTTTCCAGGTACCCAAAGAGAGAATCTGTCCCCTCTTAGGTTCCAATACCCTTATATAAATCAAGCCTATCCCAACATGCCCTTACTTTTAGGTGTTATGGGTAGCTGAACCAAGTGATTCTTTTTTTTTAAGGTTTATTTTTAGAGAGAGGGGAAGGGAGGGAGAAAGAGAGGGAGAGAAACATCCATGTATGAGAGAAACATCAATTGGTTCTGAGGGTCAGAATCCACGGTGTTCCAAACCTTGTATTCATGGGTGATTAGATTACTGCTAAACGTTTCAATCTCTTTTCTAAATGGTTCAATTCCAAAGACCAACTGAGCTGTGCAGGTCAGGGCCCAAGTGATTTTTTTAAAGTCAGTTCTCTAATAAAATTTCTTTCATAAAACATAAATTTAAAAAAAGATTTTATTTATTTTTAGAGAGAGGGGAGGAGAGGAAGGAAACAGCGATGTGAGAGAGAAACTCTGATCAGTTTCCTCTCTCAAGCTCTCCAGCCAACCAGGGACCGCAGTCCTGGCTTGTGCCCTGATCAGGAATCGAACCAGTGAACTTTTGCTTTGTGAACGACACTCAACCAACTGAGCCACACTGGTCAGGGCATAAATTGAATTTTTTTTTAGATTTTATTTATTCATTTCTAGAGAGAGTGGAAGGGAGGAAGAAAGAGGGAGAGAAACACTGATGTGTGAGAAAAAGATCAACTGGTTGTCTCTTACATGCCCGTGACTGGAGACCAGGCCCACAACCCAGGCATGTGCCCTGACTGGGAATCAAACTGGAGACCTTTAGGTTTGCAGGCCAGTGCTCAATGCATTGAAACACATCAGCCAAGGCTAAAATTTTTTAATTAAAGTAATATTGGGGAAATTCAATGACAAGTCAAAACAATGGAGTTCTGAGTGTTAAAATCCATGATTTTCAAATTTGTATCTGTAGTTGATCCATTAAATTTTTAAAGCTCTTTTCTAAATGGTTCATTCCTAAGACACATGTTTTCACTTTAAATAGTTTACTTTTTTCTGAGTACTCACTTGGGAAGAGTATTTTTACACTTAAAAGTTAAATAGAGCAACCATGCATATTTGCTAAAGTTCTCAGACCTTTTATCCAAAAGAAATTAGACTAACTCTGAATTTATTATGATATAAACACATAATTTAAAAAAAAACTTAACATACATTCCATAGCATTGATACTGTAATTCATGTGCAACAACTTGGGACATCTCACCGTTACGATAGTAGTAAAATGCAGAGAAATTATGTAGGTTGGTAGTTTCAAAGTAAGCCTCCCCTCATCCCTTAAGACTGAAGTAGAGAACAGGGATTAGAAATTCATATCATCCAGTTTCCACCCTCCCGCTTAATCAGTTAGCACATCTGCTTAACAAGTTACATGTGAATTTAAAGGAAAATTGGGATAAAATGAAACTCCTGCAGAGTATAAGATTGGGATTATATATTTAAAAATTTTAATTTTAGAAAAATTTCAAAAGTAAAGAGGATAGTTTCGTTAACCTCCATGCATCCAGTTACCCAGTCCCATCAACTTCCAACTCACGGTCAATCTTATTTCATCTGTACCTCTACCCCAACCCCTCCCTTTATTATTTTTAAGCAAATGTGAGACATGTTTTAATCTGTAAGTATCTCAGAATGTGTCCCTACGATATAGAATAGAAAAGACACTCCAGTGCCATTATTGGATATAGACAAATTAACAAGCCCTTAATATCACTAACTAGCTAGTCAGTACATTTCTCTTGTCATAATTAAAAAAAAAAATTTGCTTATAGATAACATATTTTTAAGCAACCTGATTGATTTTACTTATCACTTTTTTTGTAGGATACTAACATGAAAATATATGAAATTTTATCATATTGTAGGGCTTACAGAAAATCTTCCTGAGCTCTAACCATTGGCTAAGTCAAATGGGTAACAGCCAAAATGGGACATCTTTGTTTCACTTTAAAACAGCAATAAAGTCATCATTTCCCTATTTGGGCTCTGCCCTTTTATAAATCTGGGTTATTTAAACCTAACTTCAGGAATGAACAGCTGAATTAAGAGCAGTTAAGTTGATGAGGTTTGCTTTCAATCACAACTAACATGTTGAATACGTGAGTTTTAAAATAAAAAATTAAAGATCCCTTATGTCAGCTATACTTTAAGAGCTTTACAGCCCTGCCTGGTATGGCTCAGTGGATTGAGTACTGGCCTGCTAACTGAAAGGTCGCAGGTTCAATTCCCAGTCAGGGTACATGTCTGGATTGTGGGCCAGGTTCCCAGTTGGGGGCGTGTGAGAGGAAACCAATTGATGTTTCTCTCTTTCTCTCTCTCACTTCCCCTCTCTCTAAAAATAAATTTTTAAAAAATCTAAAAAAAAGAGCTTTATGTTTCATAATAAAAAAACAATTGATCCTTGAAGATACTTTCAAGAGATCCTTGAAATTTTTTCACCTTTGAAAGTATTACAAGTGTAAGAAGGATAAAGGCAAGGGAAATAAAAACATGTAAATAAAACAAGTTACTTAAAAGCTTCAATATTAAATAATTTTATTTTTGGATTGTATCTACAGTTTTGCTTTATTTTATTTATTATTATTTTTTAAATGATAGGATCCAGGACTTTTTTTTTTAAACGTTTATTTATTTTATTTTTAGACAGAGGGGAAGGGAGGGAGAAGGGGAAGGAAACATCAATGTGTTGTTGCCTCTTGCACGCCCCCCACTGGGGACCTGGCCCTCAACCCAGGCAGGCACCCTGACTGGGAATCGAACCAGTGACCCTTCAGTTCACAGGTCAGTGCTCAATCCACTGAGCCACACCAGCCAGGGCTGTATCTACCGTTTTAAAATCCAGTACTACCTTTTTACATTCAATATGTATTGACTCTATGACATTTAATAAAAAGGTAAGTGTGACCATCTAAATTTACCCAGACTGTAAATATATCAAATATTAATACTAAAGTTATAGTTCTGTACTTAGGGTTACATTGACAATCAACTCTTAATAATATTTCTTTTCCTTTCTCCTTTTCAAGATTGGACTCACCAACTCCTGGATTCTTTTTGTTACTAGACTTGTTATTGTGAACTCCCCAGGGATTTAATCGAGTTGTCTCCTCACAGATGACCTGCCCAGGATGAGATTCAAGTGCCCGTACTGCACACATGTGGTGAAGCGGAAAGCTGACCTAAAGCGCCACCTTCGCTGTCACACAGGAGAACGGCCCTATCCATGTCAAGCTTGTGGGAAAAGATTTAGCAGGCTAGACCATCTAAGTAGTCATTTTCGAACAGTATGTATTTGATTTTTCATCATTTTACTCCTAAAGAGATACGTGCATTGATCTGCTTTAGGAGAATCTAATTTATGATGGAAATCTTTCCACGCAATTTTACCATATTAAAATTTTTTCCAACTTAATGTTTTTACTCTGCACATAATACATAATTCTCTCTCTGTATATTTATTTATTCTCCTTTGAGACCTTGAAGCTGGAGATGTTTTTTTGAGTACTTATTTCAGTGCATTTAAAATGAATAGGTTTATATATACTGGTCTTTTTGGAGCCAAAGACAATGTAAACTGTAAAAATGTTTTAAATGTCTGGGTCAGAATCACCAGTCCAGATACCCAGCATCTAATGGTGATCCTTAAATCCCCTGGTAGGATCTCTAGTTTCTGCTGCCCAACCTCTCTGCACGATACCCCCTTTCTAGTGTCACTTCATTTTCCTTGTAGTCTCCTCAAGAAAGGAAGCAAGGTAAGCGATTAGAACTACTCCCAGTAAGGGACTGGCTGCTCAGCCATCAGAATCATCCCGGGCAGTTTGCTGGCAAATGCTCTGGTGGTTTAATAACAGCGATGCCTGGCTGGTGTGGCTCAGTGGATTGAGCTCCGGCCTGGGAACCGAGCTGTCACCAGTCTGATTCCCAGTCAGGGCACATGCCTGGGCTGCAGGCTGGGTCCCCCGTGTGGGGTGCACAAGAGGCAACTGATTGATGTTTCTCTCCCTCTCTTTCTCTCTCCCTTCCCCTCTCTCTAAAAATAAACAAAATCTTTAAAAAATAATAGCATAGTGATATAGGAACATTGTTCTGCTGTTCATCTTGCACCAAAAAGTTTTTCCAAAATCTGTGCTATTGCTTGTATTTCAATTCCATTTATAAGAGATCCTTTTAATTTTAAAGGACACTGGGTCCCTTAAGGTAGTTTTCTTTCTTTCTTTTTTTTTTTTAAGAGAACAGTATCTTTTTTAAAAAAGATTTTATTTATGTATTTTTAGAAAGAGGGGAAGGGAGGGAGAAAAATACGAATGTGCAGGAGATACATCGGTTGCCTCTTGCACGCCCCCTACCAGGGACCTGGCCTGCAGCCCAGACATGTGCCCTGACCGGAAATCGAACCAGCAATGTTTTGGTTCACAGGCCAGCACTCAATCCACTGAGCCACACCAGCCAGGGCCCTTAAGGTAATTTCTTAATGTATTGCTTTATAGTTATTCAACAAATATAACTGAGTACATATTATGTGCCAGACCCTTTTCTAAGTGCTAGGTATACAGCAGTGAGCAAAACAGACAAAATGTCTTCAATAATCTCGTGAAGCTAGATCACTGATTTTCAGCTTCCTTCATGTCATGTCAGAACATAAACTAAGTTCCAAAAGTCTGCAGCACACCAAAAAAGACATTTTATTTTTTGCCTATCTGACAAAAAAATAGGTATAATTTTGATTCATTCATACCAGACAGCTGTTGTTTTGTTGGCTGTTGTCATTTTTTAATTTGATAATCTAAGGGAAAAGGGATTAGTGCCCCTTACTAAATAGGTATTGCATGTTTTAAAAATTCTTACGGCACACTGGTCAATAATCGCTGAACTAGATTATTAAAAATTAGCCCTGCCTGGTGTGGCTCAGTGGATTGAGCACTGGGCTGCATACCAAAGGGTCACCGGTTTGATTCCCAGTCAGGGCACATGCCTGGGTTTCGGACCAGGTCCCCAGCCTGGGGCATGTGAGAGGCAACCACACACTGATGTTTCTCTCCCTCTCTCCTTCTCTTCTTCTCTCTCTAAAAATAAATAAATAAAATCTTAAAAAATTAAAATTAAAACAACCTTATTACAAAAGCAGCAAACATTTATTATAAAAAGTAGGAAAATAGAAGTGAAGATAAAAATAGCATATTTTTACCACCCAGATATTACCATTCTTAATACTTAATCATGTGCATTATGGTATTTTTTTACTAACATGAGATACTGCACATGCTATTTTGTAACTTGCTTTCTTTAGTGAACAGTCTCTACCTTTACATCTCAATAACATTTTGTCTAACACCCACTACAATTTCAGATTTCCCCATAGTTCTCCAAACACCTGTTACACTTGTTCATCCACACTAGAATCGGATCCAAAAGCATGTATTCCATCTCTTTGTTAGCTCCCTTCAGTGTGTTTTGAAGCTGTTGTCATATTTCCCCCTCCCCTGTCCCCCTCCCCCTTCATAGCACTGACTTAAAAAAGACACTGAACCGACAGTTTTACACAGTATTCTGCCTCTGGAGTTTTCTGCCTGCTTCCACATGATGTCATTCCTCTCACCCCCTCTCCGCATTTTCTGTAAAATAATTTTATCTAAAGCCTCAATGGATTCAAGTTAAATACTTCTGACTACAACCTCAAGACTGAAATTGTTCGTTTCATATCGTGTCACATTAGGAGACACATAATATCTGGAGGACCCATCATTGGTGTTAGTAAGATCCGTCACTGGATTAGGGTGATGGCCGTGTGAACCCACCATTGCACTGTTAAAGGTGCCGCCTTATGATGATCAGAAAGAAATCCTTGTGGCGAGGTGTTGGTTCCAAGTCACTGTCCATTTCCCCATCAACCATTCATTGAAATCATTGATTTTATTGAAGTGATGGACTAATATACTAATTTTATGCTTCCTTATACATTATCAGCTGGAATTCTAAAAAGTGAGGCTTTCCCTTGTCACGTGAGGCTATTCGGTTACTTTGAAATAGGGTTTCTACAGGAGAAGCACAGCAAATCTTTAATTCTTTCCCTTTAATTAACAATTTTCAAAGTGAAGAGTTGATTTCATAGTAATCTTAAATGATTTGAGATTTTATCTGGCTTTGCGTTTTTTTTAAATAGCACATGATCTCAGGAATTTTTATTGGTTCATTGTGTTTGGATCCATAACAATTATTGTTCTTTCTGATGCTCACATTTTCAGTTTTGTCCAGTGGGGACATCTTGAAGATGACTTTTGTGTCCTTTCGTCACAACTCATTAAAATTTTAGTGTCCTCATTCTTTGACTCCAAAAGAGCCCTAGGCTTACCTTGTACTTTCCCTGTCACAAGACTGGAACCAGCCATTTCTCAAAGGAGCTCTGTTTCCTTTTAGTGGGGAATAAAATCTGAACCCAGTATTTGGACACCTAGGGTGCTCATGTCATTATGTTGTCATTCTTTTTCAATTGTTTTGGTGAACAGAGGTAGAAGACATGTATTTTTACATGTGTTCATGACATTTTCAATTTTAACATTACAGTGAGTGTTTCCCTTGGTTTCTTTGACTTCCTAATTGTATTGGGATGGGGGGAGGAACATGAACATGTCAGAACTTTGTAACAGAAACATTGCCACGTATGATAACTGTAATATTACTATGTCAGGAGAAATAAGGACACACTCAAATTGTGTGCCTCCAATCTTTACTGATTAATAGGTCAGTGGTTAAGCAAAAGGTAATAATTGCTGAGTGATTGTCCCATACACTTTCTTAGATATTTTACTGGAGTGCATTAGTTTTCCTTTCCTTTTATTTTTGTGTGGCCTACACAATAATGGAGTGGCCATACTCCTCTTAATTCAGCATTATATAATTGTAATAATTTTTAGAGTAGACCCTATAATCTACTGCTCTGAGAGCTACTGAGCCAGGTTGTTCATTACTAATTAGAATATATAATTATTCATCAAGTGCAGCTTTTTCCCCAAATATTTCACACACATTAACTCATTTGTTCCTCACAACCTGAGTTGTATCCTCATTAGTACTAAAGAAGCAGACAGAGATAACACAGGCTGATAGCAGAACTACCATAGAGGTGGTTTATAACATGTCCAATCTGATTAGTCAGGCTTCTGTTTGGTTTGGGTGGTGCCTATACCTTACCAGTTGTTAAATAGTTTGGCTCTCACCCCGGAAGCAGATTTACAGTGTTTTAAATTACTTGCTTCAAGATATATGATTAGCAAACAACAATGTTAGTAAATGACAAAGCCAGGACTAGAACCGAAGCCTTAAAATTCCTAGTCCAGTTCTCTTTCTACTAGATCAATCTTTCATCAGTAATAGTGGCAAGAAATCATCTATCCAAAAACATTTTTATAAAATTAAATTTTAGACAATATTTTTTCTTTCTCTAGCAAAATAACAAAAAAAAATTAATACTCATTTGAAATGAGAGGGTTTTCCCCCTGAATTAACATATGTAAAGTCACTAGAATAGTACATGGCATATATTAAGTGTTTGAAATTATTATTATTCTGAAAAGGTGTCCTGTCTTACCTCATATATCAAAATATTATTGGATTAAGGGATATTTGAAATTATTAAGTATGTAATATTAATCATCAAAACATTATAGTCATTATTTAGGGAGAACTAGTGTATAATATTTCTGTGACATCAATTTATCACCAAAACCTGTATCTTTTTCTAATAACTAGGTGGTAATTTAATGTTAATGCTTGGCGTTGAACATCTTAAATTTATGAACTGGTACCTAGAATATCAAATTGTCCTGCTTTTTAAAAATCCTTTTTTATCACTATTTAAATCTCTACACAGATTCACCAGGCATGCAAACTAATCTGCAGAAAATGCAAACGCCATGTGACTGATCTGACAGGTCAAGTGGTGCAGGAAGGAACCAGGCGCTACAGACTCTGTAATGAGTGCCTTGCTGAAGTTGGCATAGACAGCCTCCCCATTGATTTGGAAGCTGAACAGCATCTTATGTCCCCATCAGATGGAGATAAGGATTCCAGATGGCACTTGAGTGAAGATGAGAATAGATCGTATGTGGAGATTGTAGAGGATGGGTCTGCTGATCTGGTCATACAACAGGTTGATGATAGTGAAGAAGAAGAAGAAAAGGAAATAAAGCCCAACATTAGGTAGCGGTAATGTGAACCAACAGAGCTGGCATTCTGCAGCTTACAGTGACCACCTGTATCTCTCTCTTTTCCATGATCAGAGACTGGTTAACATATTGTCAGACTGACTTACAAGTAATCACCTGCTAAAACTTGCATGTTTTCTGAACAGGCCATTGTATCCACTCTGAACTTTGTTGCTCTAAAATACGCTGCTGCACTGGAAAGACCTAGATTGAGTTGGCATGATAGATGGACAATTAATCCTCTTTTATTACAGAGGAGATACTTCTTTTAGTATTGGAAGCTGTACTTAGCAAACCTTTTTCAAAGAAAATATTTTAAATAAATTTACCACAACCAAACTTTATGTAAGATAATTTCAAGGTGTTTCAAAAACACACATTGAATTTTCATAGGGAACCAGGTAAGAGCACATTTAAGAGTCAGAAACCCAACCTGACTGAACTGATAAGTCATTCTATTTATTAACCTAAGGGCCACAACAACCTATCATTTTCATAAAGCAGGAAACTAATACTTCCTAAAAGTCAAGGCAGTTTGTGAACATGTGTCAATATAGTTCTTTTCCTCTCTAAAGGGGAAAAAAACCGAAGACAAGAAAACTGGAGGTTCTTACCAGTTCTTTAGAGCAATTTCTAGCATTTATGAATATTATTTATACATATTATTTATGAAGATAATATTACTGTCTCTGATTTACAAATGAGGAAATTAAGGTCAGAAAGTGTAAGTGGTAGGACTGGTGTCTGGACAGGTCTTGATTTTAAAACAGTCCTCTTTCAACTATTTCTCCTCATAATGTCCCCTGAAGTGGCAAAGGACTGAAGTTGCACTTTACCGATCTGCAGTAATTATAAAAGAAGCCTATCAGAATTAGAAAGTGTGAGAAAGGAAGAAGTTAATCATCTTCGATAACATATAATATCTTGAACAAGAGTTATTCAAATAGTGCTAAGTATTGTCCCTACAGTATCTATTGACATGTTTTTATGTCGTTATTTATATGTAAACTTTATATATAAAACTATTTGAACAAGTTATTCTCTTAAACACTTTAAGCATTTTTTTTTTGCTTATCTTGTATATGTAATTTTTCAGAGTAAACTTTTCTCCTAGGATACAAAGTTAAGTTTAAACTCTTATCCTGTGTGAATAATAAAACATTCCAAACTTAGTTAATTTGAAGAAGCATTATTTTAGTTCTAAAGATAAAATCTGTATACCGGAAGTAAAGAACTGACCTCCATAAAGGTCTCTGCAGGTTATCACAATAAAGCTTGATATAATTGAATTTAGATAGAGGCTCCTTGTATTATACTGTATTTTTAAATACAGCCTGACATACCTCAAGATGATACTTTTTATATTATTATTCTCTTATATTCTTTAATTAGTGATCATTCCTGATACCAATTTGTGGCTAAAATGGTTCCTTTCTTTAAAAAAGTTTTTTTATAAGTATATGAATAACCACTTTGTATTATGGTACTTAGTTCTGAGATTTTGAGACTTTTTCAAGACTCCTCTGATGGTAAATTTCCAGTTGCTTCCAGACTAGATGGGGTACATTGAGTTCACCGTTCTCCCGACATGACGGTCCTGAATCAGGAGTCTAAACAATGAAGTTGTATCCCAGTGAGGGAGGGGGACAGTTGTCCTGTCACTCTCTAATCTCACCAGATGATGGGAACATCTTTCAAATATATAATCTGATTCTTAGTTGTTGGAGCCAATAGGAAAACCTACTGATTTGAGCTTTATTCATAGAAATGAAGTAGTGCTTGCATGTGTGTACTCTTAACGCACTTTATGATCTAAATGTTCTTTTATGCTCTGATCTTCTGCATGCAGACTTTACCATACAGCAGCATGAATGTCAGCAAAGCCCACAGAACGCAGTGCCACCAGCACTTGTAGAGCCTTAACAGAAATAATGCTCTCTCATAATTGTTTGTAACAGGCATTAAGGAATCCCCACAGAACAGCCATCAGGTTCCCCAAACTAGACAGCACATCTGTTCTATCATCTTAGTATCAGAAAAGAAGAACATTCATGACATGTTTGAAGTTGTAAATAATACTCCAGTTACCATCTCCTATGTCTCTGAGTCTTTATACGGACCAGCTCTTTTCTGGAATGAAACTGTTTATTATTGATTTCTGAGAAAACTGAATTCTTTGGCTTTTAAATGTGGGGAAATGTTACATAGGTGTATAAGCTGTTAATATAAGCTTATTTATGCAAAGGATTTACAAAAATAATTGGAATTGATTAGACCAGTTTGCTCTTGCAGGAATGCTGTTTATAGGCTTCTGAGCATCCTTCTAACTATGGTCTTTAAGAGTGTCTTGTTGATGGGATGAAGTTTCACAAAAATAAAAGCATCCCTGCAGTCGTGCCTAGTATCTGGGGGAAGCAAAATAGACCAGATCAGTGGTTTAAGAGATTTTTTTTTTTACCCTAGAAAACCGTTTCTTCTAGTGAATTATTTCATAGAGAAGCCCAACATTTAAGGAAGAAACTCTAAAAGCAGAGTTGCTCTGGTTAAAGCTCCCTATGAGCCTTTCCCTGGGCACCTTGGCAGAGCTCAGGAGTACAGCATTGAAAACCTTGGAACTAGGTAACTTTTTCATTTCTCTTTGAGCATTAGTCTCTTTATTATTCGTATGACTTACTGCACTTATAAGCTGATGACCACAGGTTCTCTTAAAGCTGCAAATCATCCTTATTCAGTGTTCCTTCTGTAGTTACATCTTAGGACTTTAAGAACACATTTTTCAGTGTTGTATTGTTGAGTGATGAAATCAAAACAGGTACTGCTTTTTTTTTGTGGCCATTCTACTGCTTTATGGATTACAAAAGTTTCTTTTTTCAATTATTTATGAGCTCAGAACTAAATTCATTAAAGTTATTTTGCCAAGTCATGCTAAGATATATTGAAATTTCCATTCATATTGGGGGAGTTCCTAAAGTTAATGCAATGGAAAGTCACTAAAACAATACAGCATAAGAAGATGTGTTTAACTGGGAAGGGTGATAATAGTAGATCCTAGAGGACCAAAATTTAGATTACAAATAGAAAGTTTTATGTTATTTTATACGAGTGAATCAGTATTACTATTTATCATTTATATTGCATTTTATATTTGCAAAGTATCTAATAATTTTTGTTATTCTTTACATATCTAGGAAATAGGACAGTATTCCACATAAGTAAAGAAATTGAGGCACAGAACAACAGTAAAGCAGCCTACCTAAGACAACCCAATGAAACACAGGCAAAAGTAGGAATTAGAATGATCCAAATTTTTGAGTCCTGGAATATCAGTGTAATTAATTGAAGTGTGTTGTGTATTACTCTATTTTATAAGATGACTTTATACAAATAAGAGTCAATTGTTTTAAAGCTGACATCATTGTATGTGATTAAATTCTATACAGAATAAATGTTATGTAAAGTATGTGACTTTATTTACAAGAGTTTTAATGATAAAATTCAGATTATCACAGAAATGATACTTTAGACAGTTTCTGTATATCTTGTGAAAATATTTTATTTTGATACAGGAGTTTCCTAACTATGTATTCATACTAATGGAGCCACAAATACATTAAGAAAAATGGAATCCACAAAGGATCTATACACTTCATTTTCTAACATGTTAGTCTTCTCCCCATAGAACTTGTATAAATACTAACAAAAGTCAGATGTGTTAATAATAAGCAATAAACCACACACAAAAGAAACCAAAGGACTCTTAACTTTTAAAGGCAAAATATTTTGAAATGCACTTACTTACATAGCACAATAAACACTTTTCCCCATCCCGTTTGTTTTTTTCACATCAGCAAAAGTCATTCGATATTTAGAAAGGAAACCAGTGACCAGGTTAATGCCAGTCACCACTCTACTTCTGGGATTGACTAGATCATTTGAAAACATTATTACATTAAATACAGCTTGTAAAGTATATCTAAGATTTTACTACATTTTGCTTTGCTCTTTCAGATTTCTAGATACAGAAATCCATTATATAGTTGGGTTTTTTTTTTTTTAAGCCTCACCTGAGGACATTGTTTTCACTGCTTTTAGAGAGAAGAAGGGGAGAGAGGAAAAGACAAACAAACATTGGTTGTCTCTTGTACAACCTAGGTGTGTGCCCTGACCAGGAATCAAACCTGCAACTTCTCAGTTTGCGGGACAGCGTTCTAACTGAGCCATATGAGCCATGGCTATAGTTTCTTGATTTTCCCACTGGGGAGATCTTTTAATCACTAGTTGATATTATTCACAAGTACTTAATCCCCTTATTAAAGAGTAACTTTTAAAAAAAGATTTTATTTCTTTTTAGAGAGAGGGGAAGGGAGGGAGAAAGAGACTGAGAAAAACTTCAGTGTGTGGTTGCCTCTCACACGCCCCCTACTGGGGACCTGGCCCACAACCAAGACATATGCCTTGACTGGAAATCCAACCCGCAACTCATTGATTTGCAGGCCAGCCCTCAATCCACTGAGCCGCACCAGTCAGGGCTAGAGTAGCATTTTTATTCAGCTCATAACGGAAAAGAATGGAAAAATATTTTTGTGTTAACTGTAGTTCTTAACCTTGGCTGCACATTAGAATCATTTGTGAAGTTCTTAAAAAATATAGATACCTTCCCTGGTTTGTGGAGTTTGGTGGATTGAGTTCGACCTGCAAACCAGAGGGTCGTCAGTGCGATTCTGTCAGGACACATGCCTGGGTTGCAGGCCAGGTCCCCAGTGGGGGGCCTGCAAGAGGCAACCACACATTGATGTTTCTCGCCCTCTCTTTCTCCATCCCTTCTCTGTCTAAAAATAAATAAATAAAATATTAAATATATATAGATGCTTAGGCAAATTAGATTCTCTGGAAGATGGGGCCTGGCATAAGTATTTAAAACAAATCTTACTAGCATTTTTTACATGTACAACATCTCCTATTGCCAGGGTTCCTCCTTTCTTCCCCATATAGGTACTAGAGATGGGCACTCTGATCATTTGACCTTCAGTCCATTAGTTCTCAGTCCTATCATTAAGGAAAAATTTTAAAATACAGATGCCCATTTCAAGAAAATACAAACTTTGTGAAATTACAGAATACTATGTATATTCCTTAACTAACATTTCTGTTAGGGACAAATAATAACACTGAACTAGTAGGTAGTCTTAAAATAGCCCATTTTCACTTTGTGATGTATTTGGATTTTGATTATGGGTATTACATTCTGGAAATTCACATAGTACTTCAGACTAATAAGAAACTGTATTAGGAACATGTGACTGAAATATATCCTGAAGTTTTGAGCTTTAATGTTTTTGCTTTTAAAAAAGGAACCAGAACACCATCCAAGCATTATGATGTTTAATTGCTACGTTAGAATTCCATCAGTGAATTGAATTAAATAAGTTTTTAAAGATTCTATTTACTTTTAGACAGGAAAGGAGGGAGAAAAACATCCATTGGTTGCCTCTCACACACTCCCAACCAGAAACCTGGCAGGCAACCCAGGCATGTGCCATAGCTGGGAATGGAATTGGTGACCTTTCCATTTACAGGACCACCCCCAACCCACTGAGCCACATCAGTCAGGGCTGAATTAAATTATTTTTTTTTTAATTTAAGTTAAACATCGCACTACAGAAATAGTACTCAAAACTAAGATGGGTTTTTTAAAGGAGATTTAGGACAAATTTTTGGAAACAAAAAGCTTGACTTCAAGAATTGCCATTAAAAATTTTTTTAAAAGATTTTATTTACTTATTTTTAGACAGGGGAAGGGAGAGAGAAAGAGGGAGAGAAACATCAGTGTGTGGTTGCCTCTCCCATGCCCCCAACCAGGGGCCTGGCCTGCAGTCCAGGCACGTGCCCTGACTGGGAATCAAACCTGCAACCCTTTGGTTCGCAGGCTAATTAAGCATTCAGTTCACTGGGCCACACCAGCCAGGGCTAAATTTTTTTTTTTAAATAACATCTTCTGAGTAGAGTACCATTCCCACTGCCATGTTTAAGGTTATGTTTGCAATTCAAACTCAAGTATATCCCTTCAGTAGTACTGTATATACAGACACTTAGTCTCCTCACCCAGCCCAACACACACCATATCCAGTAATGAAGGTGGTACATTATTGTATAATTCAAAAAGGTTAAATGGTAAATTAAATAAAAATATTGTGCCTTTTGTTGCGTGAGTTGATGTAAAGCTTTTTCCCTTTGGAGGAAAAGATCCCCAAGGAACACAGCAGTGGAAAACAGTGCCTATAAGCATTGGCCCTAGATGTTCCAGTGTTTTGGGGCACATTTAAACGTGAAAGCCTGGGCTTTCCCCCCTAACCCGTAGAGACGTTTATTCGTGCTCAGGCAGGTGACCCAAAGACTACACCGGCTGCTAGGCCCTCGGGGAAGCCCCGGACCTACCAGATACCCCTAACACCAGAGTCTGGGTGGTGGGGGCAGGGGGTGTTGGGTGCCCTATAAAGAGCCTACATTTTGCCAGGGATCTACTAGACGCCAGGACTCAAGTAAGCACTCGCGCCTTTCCTATTTAAAATAGGAGGAAACTGGGGATTGAGAAATGACCCCAAAGCCACCCGCGACTCTGACTCCGTACCTCACGGGGATTCAAGCCCACCCAGTGGAACACCTACAGCTACCTAAAACTGTCGCTCCACTGCTGGGAGGGCTGGTCTATTTTATCCTCTCCTGGTTACAAGACTGTTATCTGCAGGACAAAGCATTTCAATGCTCTAGGCATCCCTGAAATCGCCTGCACCCCCAACCTTCTTCTCACACAAGCCGCAGGGACTGTGCCCCTAGCCTCGCGGAGCACGAACCCCACTCTGCATCAGCCCATTGCAGATTCTCTTTTCAAGTTTACAGAGTGCCTATCTTTTCTCGTTTCTTCCTTTCCTCCTCATCCTTTCTTTTTGAGGGAGTCATAACTCTTTGAGAGATACTGACCAACAAGTTTTATCCTGACAGCCACGTGAAGTTGGTACTATTTTGGCAAATGAAGAAACAGGGTTAGAGTGGTGAAAAGACCTGGCCAAGATCAGAGAGGAAGTCCCAAGAAGGAAATTGGAAGCAGAAGCCTTGGCTCCAATCTTTCAGGTACACACACACCCATCCACATATTTTAAATTGAGGCACTTACGACTTCAGGAAATCACATGCAAGGCAGAGAAACTGAATTATGTCCTGGAGCAACTCTACATTCCAGGTGGCGAGACTTCCCTACAGCTAATAATAATGTGAAGTAGAAAGTACCAAGTGCCAGAAGCACATCCATTTATTTCAATAGATATCTTAGTATCTTCATTTGCACCCTCTTCCAGCTACCCAGTTTCCTAAATTCAGACAATTCGGGCAGGGAGAATATCGTATTTGTTTTTGCATAAAAATGAATATAAGTAACACAAATGATTCTTGAATCCAAGATGCTGATATATTTAAATTTTTAAAATTTATTTTAGAGAGATGGGGAGGGAGGAGAGGGAGAGAAACACTGATGTGAGAAAATGGATTGGCTGCCTTCCACACGCGCCCCAACTGGCAGCCAAACCTGCAACCCATGCATGTGCCCTGACCCAGAATGCAACCGGGAACTTCTCAGTCTGCAGGACACCCAAGTGAACCACACCTGCTGGGCTCTGCTGATATATTTTTAAGGACAATTCTGAGCTAATGCCTTAGAATGGAAAGGACATCTAAAATTCATAGACAATGAAGAGAGTTGATCAATAACTAAGGGAAACTAGCAAATAGTTGAGTGCAGGGAATGGAAATGTAAGAGTTCAAGAAAACTCCAGTGTGGGATTGTGGGAGGGTTGAGTGATATTAAAAAAAACAAGAAACCTGGAATGTGGATATGAAAACATGTCATTAGAGACCTCTCCCTAAGGAGCACATCAGCAGGGGCCTTGGAACCCGGAAGACCTGGATTAAATGTCACTGAAAACAGACTACAAGATGGAAGGTTCAAAAAAGGTACATAAAATAACCAGAAGCCACTTCCTTTGCTTTTTAAAGTGCTTGCTACTTAAAAGGGGAGTTGGACTACCACCTATGTTAAGAAACTTGATGCAGCAATGTATCCATAAATTTAAAATGCTAAGTATTTCACTGGAACAGAAAGGACCCAGTATAGCAGGGATCAAGAAAGTAGGGTTAAGTCCAAACAGCTTCCAAGAGGTGAGTTTCCAGTTACATAGAAGATAAGATCTGCTGGTAAGAATCTGGGTAACAGAACAGACAGTAGACTGGTAGTTGCCTGGGGCTGAGAGATGACCACTTAACAGTGGGTTTCTGTCATTTTTTTTTTATTCATTTACTTGAGAGGGAGGGAGAGAAACATCAATGTGTGCTTGCCTCTCACATTGCCTGCACTGGGGACCTGGCCTGCAACCCAGGCATGTGCCCTGACTGGGAATAAACTCAACCCTTTGATCTGTAGCCTGCACTCAATCCACTGAGCTACACCAGCCAGGTCTTTTTAGGAGGAAAAATGTTTGAAAATTGATTGATAAGTATGAATATGGTAAAAACCATGGAGTTGCACTTTAAATGGTAATTGTACAGTATGTGAATTATACCTCAATAGAGTTGTTATAAAAAGAATCTGGGCAAAACATCAAAGGTTATATGGTGTGACCTTTGCTGGTGCATTTGGGTAGGCTTGCTCTGGCCATTGGGACAATGAGAATGGCAGAAACAAACTTGCCCAGTAATTTGTCCACTTTATTCTCAATGCAATACAGCCTTTGAATGTGTAATATTGTATCAACGGAATCAGTTAGGGACCACAAATGGAAGGACAATTGGTTTGGCATAATGGGATGAGCAGTTTTTTAAAATAGATGCTCAACTTGGATATGTCAGAAAGAAAACTTGATTAATCCTGGAAAGACTAGTAGAGAAGCAGGAGAGGGAGAAGCAGAGACCAGTAGCTTTGTTTGCCCTTATTGATAAATGGAGACTCTAGCAGAATGATACTGGCTGCCACTGGGGTTGTCTCTAGGATGGCCACACCCCCTACCCAAGCACCGTGGGCTTTTTAAAATTAAGAAGTAAGAGGGGTGTTAGCATTTGTTTGCTGCAATTAATAATAACCCTTCTTTACTGTGTCAGGCACTGTCCTAAGAGCTTTATGTGTATATATTCATTTAATCCTCTCAACCACCCTACAAATACTAACGTCACCACTTAAAATGAGGAAACTGATGCATAGGGAGGTTACACAACATGCCCAAAGGGGAGGATTAATAAGTGGGGAAGCAAGGACGAGAACCCCAGTGATCTGGCTCATTTGTGCCATTAACCACTACAACCCCAAAATAAAAATGTCAGCCCAGCAGTGTTTAAATTCCACAGCTCCACCCTCACTAGTGTGGTTCAGTGGGCTGAGTGCTGGCCTGCAAACCAAAAGGTTGCGGGTTCAATTCCGGTCAGGGCACATGCCTGGGTTGTGGGCCAGGTTCCCTGTTGGGAGTGTGAGAGGCAACTGGTCCATGTTACTCTCACACATGATGTCTCCCCCTCTCTTCCATTCTAAAAAATAAATAAAAACGTAAAAAAAATAAGATTCTCAAAGCCCTGGCTGGTATAGCTCAGTGGATTGAGCGCAGAACGTGAACCAAAGGGTTGCTGGTTTGATTCCCAGTTGGCACATGCGTGGATTGCAGGCTGGGTCCCCAGTGGGGGCCACATGAGAGGCAACCACACATTGATGTTTCTCTCCCTGTCTCCCTCCCTTTCCCTCTCTCTAAAAGTAATAAATAAAATCCTTAAAAAAAGAAAAAACAACCCTAATTTGTGCCTAATTCACATTGTTAAAAAAAGATTCTTAACCTAGGAAAGCTGGGGACAGTTGTATGCCAACTACACTTTAATAAAATATTAAAAAGTCATGTGATAGGCAAAAACAAAGCCAACTTCACATATTAAGGGTAACATACTAATTTTTCTCCCATGCAGAATCTTCATTTGGCATATTATTTAATCCTCACCTGAGAGCATTTTTTTATTGCCTGTAAAGAGAGAGGAAGCAGGGAGGGAGAGAGAACATCAATTGGTTGTCTTCTACATGCACACCAACTGGGGATTTAACCCATAAACTAGGTATGTGCCCTGGCCAGGAATTGAACCTGCAACCTTTCCATGTGTGGGACATCGCTCCAACAGAGCCACACTGGCCAGGAACATCTTGGCGTATTTTAAAACTAATAAACTGATGTTTAAAATTGTGATAAATTATATATTTATCATAAGTAAAAAGAAACAATTTGTATTGCATAACAACATCTGACTTGGTTTTACTGAACCCCATTACACAGCATTGCTAGTAAGAGAAATGGCTGTGCTTTTTCTCCTAGTCAGGTTTACACACTACCTGGCTTAACACATCCCTAGAGGCCTTACTCTAGTTGTGGCTCTCCCACTGCCCTCACAGTATCCTTGTTTATTTTCACAATCAACCCCCCAAGTAGCCTATGATGTGCAAAGGGGTCCATGAAAAGAAGAGCCCCACCTCAACTGGAAATTCATCCTAACAAAAGTCAGAGATTCCAGGCATTTTCCTGCTTGGAGAGCCACAATCCAGACTTGCAAAATATGCCTAAGATTAAAGAAGGTTTAAGAAGCACTACTCCATCGATCCTACTAGGTATTAATTTGAAGAGCTACAGGCTCTTTGCCTAGCCTTCATTAGCCCCACTCTGTTAAATACCCAGAGAAAAATCACGCAGTGCTCAGAGAGAACGTTTAGAAAGCTCACCATCTCTTCCTCTTCGGTCACGTTCAGCCTACTGTGATATTTAGCACCACCAGTGGCAATCTCTTCTTACGTTTGTGTGAATAAATAGCAACTTTGCAAACTCTTGTATCACAAGACAGAATACCTCAATTAACGAAGAGAATAATTTTGCAAATCAAACAAAAGCAGTTTCTTTTTTTTTTAAAGTCATCAACTTTGAAAAGTTCAGATCATTTTAAAGTTCTTTTCCTTGACTCGTCTCCTTAGAAATAAAGAGCTTAGGTAATTTAAAAAAAGAAAACAAAGAAATTTTTAAAAATTCCCACCCCGGCTGCTGCTGCCCAGTGAGTTAAGCGCCAGCCTGCGAACCCAAAGGTCACTGGTTAGGTTCCCAGTCAGAGCATGTACCTGGGTTGCAGGCCAGGTCCCTCGTTGGGAGTGTGTGACAGGCAACTAATCGATGTTTATCTCACACACTGGTGTTCTTCTCTAACTGTATAATATACTGGCTTTAATATAAAATTACGTTAGAAGGAAGGGCCCATTGGTAAGGGCATTAAGTTTTTCTTATGGGAAAACAAGAAAGTGTCAATACGATCCATTTTGGGACCAGGCTGGAGTGCTGGCATTCCACCAGAATGTGAGCACCCGCTGCTATAGCAAGGAGTAAATGAGGAGCCATACTTGCCACCTGAAGACTTCTTTAGCATTTGAATATTTGGTTAACATAAACCAAGGCTATGCCTTGATTTTCCATTTGTGAAAGTTATACTTTTAAGTCAAAAATTTCTGTTCTGCATATCATCATGTATCGTCAGATACTGTAGAATTTATATCATGGTATCTTCTCAAAAGGAAAGGAAAACACAGTTCTTCATAGGCTTTGTTTGTTTGTTTGTTTTTTGTATCTTAAATGTCAATGATCACAAAAACTTCTGGCTTCTCTTCATTATAGACCTGCATTGCTGAATATGTTATTGCCTTGACTTCAGTTCCCTAAAGTTGGGGTTAGAGAAAAAGACAAATAGGAAAAAAAGGACATTGAAATCAGAATCATTAACTCTAGAACAGCTGGCAGAAAGTCAAAATTTTATTATTCTGAGAAACTAAAAACTCAGTGAAACAATTAGTTATCAAATTGATATAGTATTACACATTGATCTAATAAAAACAACACGTGCACAGCAGAAACAGCACTGAACTGGAGTCAGGAGATGGAACCCTAATTCTGGCTTTGTTTCCACCTGGGTATGGAAGCTGTCTGACCTCTCTGGGCACCAGCTTTTCCATTTATCAAATGCGCTGAATCAAAGAACACAAACTTTCCTACTATTTGCTTAGAGTACCTGCCGAGGACTTCCTCCGTGCAGTCTAACCTGGGCCCTAGGAACTCAGTCTATTCTCTTCTCAGCCGCCAGTATTCACTGTACCTTGGAGGGTTCTCTCTCCACATGTTTCTCATACATGACAATGCCCTGCTCCAGTTTAGAAACACAATATTTGATGTTCTCTTAGTTCCTTTTATAATAATTCTGTTCACCACAAAATGCACCAGAGAATAGGGGGCTGGCATGGGCTAACTCTGTGGCACCAAAGAAATCCGAGGATTTCAGATGGATCTGAATGGTGCCCGCCTTTGCTTTTTGCCCTCCGCCATAAACCCCGGGGGAACAACCACCTCAATCAAATTCAACTTTCTGCCTGTGGCAGCACACACCATGCAGACTGGTATCACCTTAAAAGTCTTCCACAATTCTCAAAAGGGTACTCAGCACTGACCAGTAATCCAATTGTACATTTACCACAAAATTCACTTTCTCACTCTGAGGCAACTGAAATTTCACATCTTCACCTCTAGCCTCCCTCTTTCATTCTCATTCTCTCTCAACTGTGCTAAGAAAAAACAAGAGCAATCAATAAGAAATGACTCATCTTCCCCCCAACAAATCTAGCACCCTACTGTATCTGTACTCCCACCAGCCTTTCCTCCTATTGCAATGGCCAGTCCCTGCTCCTATGAGAAGGCCAACTTCCCTTCAATACCCTGTCTGACCCCCAACCCCTAGCCCTTAACAACTTAAAGTCTTTGCTCTAAAATCACTCTCCCTCTTCAGCATGATCAATTCTTTCCCATATATTAGATTATTTCCACTTGGCATACAATGGTGCTACAAAACCTTCCAGCTAATACAAGGCAAAGCACCAAACTTCCTTACTAGACACATACCCCTCTAGCTATTACATGTTCCCCTTTTCTGCAAAGTCATCAAAAGAACTGTCTCAATATACTGCCTCTACTTTCCTAACTGTAAGTCCTTCTCTGACCTACCCCAAATAT
The DNA here is from genome assembly GCA_004027475.1 of Anoura caudifer. NCBI lineage: Eukaryota > Metazoa > Chordata > Mammalia > Chiroptera > Phyllostomidae > Anoura > Anoura caudifer. The sequence continues at coordinate 30,513 of PVKU01007339.1, forward strand.
TTACATTATTCCACTGATTAGTAAATCCAAGGTCAATTCTCTGTCCTTACCTTACTCAACCTTTGAGCAACCTCAAGAGCATTAGATATCTAGCTTCCAGGGCTGCCCCTTTCTCCTGCTCCCCTCACTAGGCCTCCTTCTCCCACTTTTTCCTTTTTGGGTCCAAACTTAATACCGCAAGGTTCAGTCCTCTCTCCTACTCTCTCTTAGCTACTCTGCCTCCCTGGTAACTTTATCTAGTCCTATGACTATAACAATCATCTATTCAGTGATGACTCCTAAAATAATGTATGTCCAGACACACCTCTCTCCCGAACAAGTCAATCTACACATAAATACTTATTATCTGACATATCCATTTGGATGTCTAATAAACTTCTCAATGATAACATGTTCAAAAAACTCCATGTGTCATTTGTATTATAAAAATGTTTTCAATTCATATGCTCCCCACTACTGGTTTCTCAATCCTGCCACCTGTTTTTGTACAGTCCCACAAACTAAGGATGGTTTTTACATTTCTAAATGGTTGGGGAAAAAAATTTAAAAAAAAAATTTCATGACATATGAAAATGACATGAAATTCAAGTATAAATGCCCATAAAGTTTTACTGGAACACAATGCATTTATTCATTCACGTATTGTCTATGCGGCTACTGTGTTACAACACAAGAGGTGAGGGTAGCTCTTCCATTGTTCTACCCACGAAAGCTTAAAACATTATCTGGCCCTTTACAGGAAAATTCTGTCTACCCCTTATTCCAACAGATTTGACTAACGTAGAGTGAAGCCATACAAGCTGGCAAATACAGAGCGGCACAGGAGGTAGAAGGTCCTTCAGAGAACATCTGGTCCAAAACCTTCATCACAGAGGGAGAAATCAAAGCTCCAGAAGGCAAGGGACTTACTCTTAAGTCCCACAATAACCAGTAACAAACCTGACCATCAAACTCAATTGCTGACTTTTAATCCACCAAACCAGGTATGTGAAATCAGTGTTTTAACGAAATGTGTCCAAAGAGGTTAAAGACAGTTGAGAAAACTTACCACGTTATACCAATTTATTAGAAGTCATTGAAGTTTACTGTCACATACACCAAACTTTATGGTAAGGAAGTATAAAATGTTTTTAATGACTGAAGTAGAAACATACCTGAGGGTGCTTAGACAATGAGAATTCTTCTCCCCACCTTGAGAAGGAAAATTAAAGCATAATTAAGATGTCCAAGATTTATTATTTGTTCTCTCTTTACAGATTTTATTTGATTTTTTTCCTTTTTATTAATTTTATTGGGATGACACAGGTTAACAAAATTATATAGGCTTTCAGGTGCACACAATTCTACAACACATCATCTGTACAATGTATTGTGTGTTCACCACTCCAAGTCAATTCTCTATCTGTCACCATTTATGCCCCCATACCCTCCACCTCCCTCCAAATCCTCTCCCTATTTGCCTATTTTAAAATAAGCCTTACAAATGTAGTTAAGATACCAAAAAGCCAAGAGCTAGAAGGGGTAAGGAGCTATAAATTTCATTTTAATTGCCAGCAGATACAGCTACTGAGGGACTTATGTGCAACAGCCATTTAAACAAAGTCATAATCTTTAAAAAAATGTGCCCTAGTATAGTGTGCATAGACAAATTCTCAATAAATACTCTTGAATGAATATTATTTCATAATAGGGTAGCATGTCCAAAATGTTCACTGTACTCAGGATACAGAACTAATAAAATACCATGTCCCACTGGAGAAAGCAAAATAAGGCAAAATAATAGATTCTACACTATGGTCTGAACTTGGTTTGCATTTTATAACTTTTAAAAAATGTCCATGTCTGTATATGGAAGACCCTACAAAGGCACTCAGTCTCTTAGAACGTGGCCAGAACTAAGTGTCCTCTCTCCCTTCAACACTAACGTGGCTGAAGATCACAGTAGTAGAAGCAGTAGTAGTAATAGAAAGAGGAAAATTTTAAAACTTTGTCCAACCATTTATTAGATAAGTACCCTGGACAAGCCTATTTCTTCACCGCTCCCCCAAAAGTGGCGCTAATAAAAGACCTCACTTTACAAAAAGAAACAAAATAAAATTCAACACAAAATGGAAAAGATAGGCCTTATATAAAAATAACATAAAAGCTATCAAGTGACTAATGACACTTGGGAAACACCAGGTGCAATCAGTGTGACCTAATCAAGTGTTAGCAAACTCTGGAGGAAAAGAGTAATTTAATAGAAGAAACTGGTTTGAATGGAGTCTAGGTGTGAGGATCTATGAAAAATGACAGCTCAGTGTTTCCCATCACCAAGCTAGGCTTTATGCATGTATCAAGGCAAAATAGCAATTATGTATTTTTTGTGATAAAAATCGATAAATTGGCAGTTAGCTTTGACAACTCAAATCCAGCCTGTTTTGACAAGTTTCTGGTCCTCCGAAACTGAGGTGAGCTCTCCCTCCTAGGTGTCTAAGGAACCTTAACCTACTTAACCAGTTGAAAAGCTTTATTAACCTACTGAGATGCAGCTGGTCTTCTGACTTTCTGTCTGCTAAGTTCAGTAACCAATGTAACTTAATATCCTTTATGACCTGCTAGTTAAAAATTTTCAAAACTTACCCAATTGACCGTACTTTGAAATTTCTTTGATCAATACTAAGTACTTTTACTTCCTAAAGAAGAAAAAAACATCTAGGTTATCACCTTTTCTAGGTAACAGCACACAACTTGTATTATGCAAAGAAAATTAAAACATTAACTAAAATAGAACAATAAATTAAATATACTTCAGGGAAATAATGTTTTATTTATATATATTCAAGAGAGGTATTCTTGAAAATGTACAATCTAAAAACAAGTCAAAAGAATTTTTCTGTAAAACAGAGGATGACAAGATTTCAAACACTCTCAGCCTATGTTTTCAACTTTATTGAGGTTTAATGGACAGAACTCTTAGCCCATTTTATGTAATACTGCAGGCACTTGAACTCTATATGACGAATGACCCAGCTGGAAGGCTGTGTGCAGGGAGCTGCTCAGGGAGAGAACGAGGCATTAGCGAAGCAAGGAGGAGCCATGTGTGCTCGAGAACAGTGGTGTTGGAGAGGTATTCCCTTCCAGAGGTTGATGGCAACAAGCAATCTCCCTTTGGCTTTCTCTTTTTCACATTAAGGAAAACTAAAAGGACCAATTTTTTGACATAGGCCAACATGGCAGAGCTGCGAAATTTCAAATGGGACAAAAGGAACACACAAATGGACAAAAATATAGTTCAAAGTCGGGAGACATAAAAAGTGTCGATAAAGACAGTAAGTGCATTTTTGTCGCACAATCCTGATTGGTGACAAGTATACACTAAGAGATCGAAATACAAATGGCATATACAAGGGCAGACTCGGGTTAACTACGGAGAGCCTATGGTCATTATAATCTCTGCAAATCAGTATCATTGTTACATATCTGTATGGCTTGGTTTTATGTCACATGTTCTACTTTAAATCACTTGTGCTCTTTTAAAATATGAACTAAGAACCCATATGCTCAGTAAAAAAAAGGAAAAAATCCTTGCTTACCCGGGGTATGAAGAATTCATCAGCACTGAACTTATAAAGCCACTCGTCCAAAAAGTGAAACAGAAGAGACTGCAAGTCATCTCCTACACAGAATCGAAAAGAACCATAATAGTATGATGTTTAATCATTCTCATCTCTAAAAACTTGAATTTAAAAGCGCAATGAATTTCTTAGGCAAGCTGCAAGAGGGAGAACAGGCTCATAATCAATTTTGTTGTTCTTAGTGTGAAAATATTCTGCAATTATGTAGAATACTGCACACTCGTATAACAATTTCTTCCCTGTAAATAAACTGGTTACCTTGTGTTTCCACTTCCACTGTTTGGAGGGGCTCCACAGTCCCCGTATCTGTCATGTAACCAAACATGGCCATTGCACATTGTTCGAATGCTTCCTCCAGAGTATCTCCCCATGCGTGTAACCTGAAGAAATACATTCATGCCCTGTGTAATATAACCCACTACAAGAGAGGAAACCTGACTGCAACGTCAAAATAAAATCAGTTATGATGAACACAAAACCAAAGGCCTTCAATCAATTTAATGGCACTGAAACTGGGTGCTTTCAAGTCCTCATTTTCATGTTCTAAAGGAACATGAATAAGACAAAAATTAAAACTGGGGACATCAAGATTAAAACATCAGCCTTCTTATTTAAGCACATGGTTTCAAAGGCATCAATTCCAGCTATACTCACTGGACATCCGCCGTATGATCCAGATCTGAGGGAGAGAATGGAAAACACTATGAGTAACTAAATTGGACTTGCTAATCACAAGAAAAGAACTCTGGTTCAATGCTGACACCAACCTTGGGGAGAGAAAATGTGGGTAGATCACACCTTCTGCTATCCATTTACACAAAAGTTAACTGCTTTATTAAGGGTTATTTTTAATTTTTAAAATTTCTTCTAGGCATTCACAGTTGTTATTCTGTTCATATTAAATAAATAAATGGCTAAACAACTAATAGTGATATAATATTAACATATTAATGTTAAAAGGTTTTTTTTAAGATTTTATTTATTTTTAGAGAATGGAGAAGGGAGGAAGAAGGGAGGTAAACACGGATGTGTGGTTGCCTCCCGCACACCCCCCACTGGGGAACCAGCCTGCAACCCAGGCATGTGCCCTGACTGGGAATTGAACCATGACCCTTTGGTTCACAGGCCTGTGCTCAATCCACTGAGCCACGCCAGCCAGGGCTAAAAGGTTATTTTTTAATCCCCAAATTTACATTTAAAAGAATGACAACTTCTGGAAGGCAGTGGGGCACTGGTATTCTAGGTGACCTAAAAGTGTCTAATACATCATAATTTCTCAATTTAAAAGTGTCATTTTGTGACATTAGTTACTTTTTCTCACAAAACAAATATCTACTGTATGAATGATCAAAATTCTAGGAACTATATCATTATCAAAGATACGAAATTCCAGATTTCCCTGCTTCACCTTTTCATGCACAGTTAGCCAAATCCTAGATAAAACAGTTTTGGGGTTTTTTTTTAAAATAAGAGCCAGGTTTTTTATCTGTTGACTTCGAGCATTTGAAGAACTCTTCGATGATCTAGTTGGTTGATAAAATAGTTTTAGAAAGTAAACTCTACAATATGTATTATGAGCTTTTTCCTGATAGTCTCCCAGGAATACCGGTAAGTGACAACTGCTACTACAGTAAGCTCCCACTGGATCTCTTATATCAACATTTCAGTCTATTCTTCACTGGTAGTACAGCTTTCATCAATTCTTCCCACTCAGAATCACAGAATATTCAGGATGAAAGGAAGGCTTAGAGATCATTTAATATAATTCTTTCACTTACAAGCAGCAGCCTGAAACCCAGAGACTGTGTTGTGACTTGTTCAGGACTACACTGTGGATTAGAGGTAGGTTAGGACTGGAACCGAGATTTTTCTGACTCCCAACTGAATGCACTTTTCACCATAATACATCATCATCTGGTGGCACTTGAGGTTCAGACTCATCGCTAATTTACTCAGATATATTACTGAAGACTTGAAACATTTCAGGTACGAAGGGGCTCATGACCAGCAGAGATGAAAAACTAGTTATAAGAAAATGACTAGTATTAACCCTAGAGAAATGAAAGCATATATCCACAAAAAGACATAAGAATATTCACAGCAATTTTATTCCTTAGGATTAAAACCCAATTCTGTTAAGAGAACAGATAAAACAAACTGAGGATGCCCTGGCTGATGTGGCTCAGTGGATTGAGTCCCGGCCTACAAAATGAAAGGTCGCTGGTTTGATTCCCAGTCAGGGCACATGCCTAGGCTGTGGGCCAGATCCCCAGTATGGGGCATATGAGAGGCAACCAATCGATGTATCTCTCACACATCGATGTTTCTATCCCTATCTTTCTCCCTCCCTTCCCCTCTCTCTAAAAACAAATAAATAAAATCTTTAGAAAAACAAAAACAAACCGAGGAATATGTGATACTACTCAGCAATAAAAAAGTGTGAACTACTGATACTATATTAACGTGAATCTCAAAAACATTAAGTGAAAACTACAGAACTCTCAGCACCTAACAACTTCATTCAAACCCCTCTGCACTAAGAGTGGCACGGCTTGAGCACGGCTTCTAGCAGCCTAAAGCCACCCACCTTCCTAGGATTACAGTCCTTACCCCTACCCATACCCCCCATTACAATGCCTGCCTGAGAAATTGCAACACAGCCAGAAGAATTTACTGTTTGTTCTGGCCAGCACCTGACCACAAGCCCTTGACCTCCCTATCTTAGAGCACTGACTAAAAAGGACTTACGTTGTAAATATTTTATCTTTTACAGCTCAGAAGTGTCTTCCCCAAGGACTCCAGAGTCATCCCTTTGAAATGTAATCACCAGGAAGGACTCTGTCTCCGTGGGAGGACAAAATCCTAACCTTGCAACTGTCAGCTAGCAAATACTGCCAGCCTGAGTTTACACTAACCCAAACTTTTTAAAGTTTTCACTTCTTGGTGTCTACTGAGCTCCATCTTCTCCCCCAATTCCTTTCTCCCTTTAAAACAGGAGGGGATTAACAGTCCTCCAGTCCCCTGCCCCTGATACTGGATTGTTGGTGGGGAAGGGGAGGTGCTGGACCACAGAGGCCTGTCAGTCTAACTAGGGGGTGTAAACCCATCCAAAGCCGATGAAAACTTGGTTGGTCACTTTGAGAGAGCTCCTGGTTATAATCCCAGGGGTCAAAGAACTTTCTTCCTCTCTTGCCCATCCTGTAGTGCATTCTCTCTCCATAGCCTTGTGACCTGAGCAGCCTCATGGACTCCGCCACTGCATCAGCCTGGAACAAGCTAAGCTACCTGGATGGGGACTGAGACCACTTAGCAGCCACCTGCAGGCTCCAAAGGGGCAAAGCTCTGTCTCATTTGGAAATCCATGTTTGTCCTGTGCACTCCAAGAGGGAGCCTGAATACTGCAGCACAGCAGTGGGCTGCAGCTGGAAATACATGCTAAGCTAGCCAGATGCTGGACTGGACTGGACTTGAATATGGAGCAGAAACTCTGGAAACTGGTTTTTGTTTTGGCTTTGCTGAGGACAAGATTGGACTTCTTCTTCCATGGAGAAACTGATGGAGACAGGACATTGGGAAGTCAGGAGGGCAATCCCCTTAATTTTACATCATCAATAAATCATACCACAGAGTCTCATCTTCCCATGGGGGTGTCAGGAAATTCTTCTCCTTGAGATACTGGTAACAGTATGATAGGAGAACACAAGAGATAACGGAATCTAGACTAAGGCGTGCAGGTAAGAATTTCCAAATGAAACAAGACTTAACACTTTAAGTACCAGAAGACTAAGGGTAATCTATACTTGCTTGCTCATTCTTTTATTCCCAATTTCTCCTCAGCACCTTATACACAACTGGATCTTAAAAAATATTGCTGAATGAATGGGATGACAACCAACCTGAGTCTCAGAGGAAAAACAGGCCTCAGCGTATGGGGGGAAAAAAGACAAAGAAAGAAACAGAAAACAGGCCCAGGGTGAAGTAAGTCCCTTGGCTTCAGGACACCAAACCAAGACTAATTGCAGCCCTACCCAGGAATGTGACCTTACACCAATCAGTCTGAAATTTCCTGTTCAATCTAGTGAGGTAATCTGCCAGGCAAGACCCTGCCACCTTTCCCCCAAAGAAAGATGCCCTTGCCTGAAACAATCACTTGTTGTCTTTTGCTAATAATTTTCTTGTCAAGCCAGTTTCTGCCTATAAAAACCTTCTTTTTTATACAACTTTTCAGAGCTTCCTTCTATTTGCTAGTTGGGATGCTGCCTGAAGCATGAATCATCTAGTAAAGCCAAGTAAATCTTCAAATTTACTCATCAATACAAGGATTCTGTACAAAATGTTGCCAAGTAAAATCCAGCATGACCAAGTAGGATTTATTCCTAGAAAGCAAAGATACAATTATGGGTAAATAGATAAAGTAATTTACATAAATGCACAGTCATCTCCACGGATGTAATCATTATGCATAACATAAAAAAAATTACCAGGATTTTTAGGCAACAGGTTTTTTCTGCACAATAAAGTTAAACTATTTTTTACTTTTCCTCTCATCCTTACTCACTGTATTTTGGTGAATGTTGTAATTGTGAGGCAAGAGGTACATTCATGCCATGCTACTGAGTGGACAAACTGGGAGAACCTCAATGGAGAACAATTTGGCAATAATTTTGAAGTTAAAAATGCACATGTTTGACAAAGCAATGTACCTTTTAGAACCGAAACCTACAGATAATCTTGCACATGTGCAAAACAATGGATGTACAAGCGTATTCCCAGCTGCGTTGTGTCTAACAGCAAAATAGTTAAAATATAAATGTGTCTCAAATGGATACTGGATGAATAAAGTAAATGCTAGAGCATCTTTTGCATATAAACAGGTTGAATCTAGTGAGGAAGACTAGGTTGCCTGGGATAAGCCCTGAAAACTTTTCAATAAATATTTGCTTTGCTTTTTGAATTTTGAATCACCACATATAGGACCTACGAAAAGTAATTTTTTTAAATTGTTTCTCAGTGAGAGAATCATGAGTTAAGGAGAACCTAGTCACACTCTATCCCACTGCTGGACATACCAAAGGGTGACGACAATCACTCAAACGCTTGAAAAATAAAGTCATCTTTAGGACTGACAAACTAATAGAATTTCCACAAAATAAATGCGATTATGCATATGTAGAAAAAAATCAAGAGATCGTAAAAACGGGAGACCACGTTTCCCGAACTCTCACAGACGGGGTGGCTTTTTCTTTCAGCATTCCCCGAAAAAGTACAAATGAGACCACAACACATGGCGAAATGGAATCATGTCTGAAGCACCTTTTGGGGAAAACTGGTAAACGAGACCGGAAGCTCCGGGCAAGGAGAGGAGATGAAAGAAGTGAGCCACCTACTCACACTCGTACTTCCGATTAACCGGAGGATACTTGGCCTTGATCGCCTTCTGCTCCTCAGTCAAATTGTAGTCTCTAACATCTTCCTCTTCCTGCGCCATCATGATTGCAGCTATAGACACTCTACTTCCGCCCTTCATCAGTTGGACTTCGGCCCTGATTTACAAATTCCGATTTAGACTCCGCCCCTTGGCATGCACCCTTAAAGCACCGGGACGTCTCAGGCGTACTTCATCCCTTACGACTTCCGTTTTAGTCTTTGGCGCTTCTAGAACATCTTTAAAAAGTCCATACCCCATTTCCTGGGATTGCTGCACAAATGGTTCTAAATACTAAGGAAACAAATTGGAGGATTTAGGAATAAGTAACACCTGAGTTAGACACTTGTAGGTCTGAGTGATAAAAACCTTTCCTCCCTGCCCTTGTCGGTAACTACACCAGAATGTATCCTAGACCTAGATTATTCATCTGAGAACTTTGAAGAGGTGTTAGCCTAACAGTCTTTAAGAAAATGGCTGCCCCCAGGAGAGTGCGGACTAAACCGCTCACGTGATCCCAGGCGGGCGCTCGCCCACCAAATGCTCGCGCGCGCGCGCGCTCTCAGTCGAAGGAAGTCGCCCCGGGCCGTGTCCGGACAGGAGCTGAGAGCGCGCCTCGGCTCCGAGGGGAGCGACTCCGAGCGTCTGGATAGGCTGTAGACACCGACTGCCCGCCCACTCCGCCGTTCGGGGTGCCCCGATTGGCCGGTGTTGGCGCGAAGGTACGCAAGTCAGCCCTCACGCAGGGGCAGCAGGAAACAATAGAGGCCGCGCGCGGAGAGCGAGCGCCTGTAGACTCCCCGCCCCTCCCGCAACGGTAGACCTCGGGATACCCCCCGCTTGCCTGCCCGCCATGGCCGACAAGGAAGGTGAGGGTGCCGAACCCACCCAAGGAGGACGGGGCGTGCCGGGCTTGCGCCGCGGCCTCCACACGGCCTAACCGTGAGAGCAGGCCCGGTTCTGCTGAGTGCTGTCCGCACCATTGAAGGCGTGAAGGCGAGATCGCCCCGCGAGGCGGGCTAACGGCGCGCCAGTTCCTTTGGAGAGGAGGCCCGGCGCAGAGGGGTGAAGCTGGCGGTGGGGGCCCCGGCGGGTGTTTGGTCCCTCCTCACGCTCCCTGTCGGTCCGCTTGCTTCTCTCCCGGTGCTCCATGAACCGCTTCGCAACACCCCTGGGCTCGGTCCTCCGGCCTTTTCACCGGTCCCATAAACTTAACCGCGTGGGAGAGCGTGCTACCGAGGCCCGGCGCCGTCTCCCGCACGGCTGGCGGAGTGTCTAGCCGGGGTGACCCGGGGGTGGTAACGACCCGCGAAGGCGGAGGCGTGTGGTTGCCTCCGCGTAGGGAGATTGAGACCGACCTGTACCGTATCAGGACTCGGGAGCCCTACGGGGGTAGCCTTGCAAATGTTTACTCGATTTCTATTGTGTTCGCTAACAATTTGTTTTTAATATTTTAGCAGCCTTTGATGACGCAGTAGAGGAACGTGTGATTAACGAAGAGTACAAAATATGGAAAAAGAACACCCCTTTTCTTTACGATTTGGTGATGACCCATGCTCTGGAGTGGCCCAGCTTAACTGCACAGTGGCTTCCAGATGTAACCAGGTGATACAAATCTCTTGAACATTATTTTGGTGTGACCTCGGTGTGGATTTATCACGTCTATTTTACCTATTTTTCTCTCCAGTCACCCTTAGAGGGCACGTAATCAGAACCTATTGGTGACTTTTTTTTTTTTTCTAGGCCAAAAAGTGGGCAAAAATAAAATTACTTTGTAGTTTTTTCTGATAAGAGAACATGCTGTTCTCTTTTTCTGATACTGCGTTGAATAGTCATAGTGTAACTAGTGTACTAAATGATAGTGGGAAATTGTCAGCTTTCAAAACAGTCCTTTTAATCTCACAGTCCTTGGTTGCAGCTGGTTAATATAAAGATGAGTGTGACATGGTACTTGTCTGAAAGGAGCGCGGGCTAGTTGAAGCAGGTGTAACTAATAATTAGAGTTGCGTGCGCCCAGAGCAGTTTTAGAGAGATACTTAGGATGCTTAGAACTAACACCTGAAGGTGGGATGGTTTACACATGAGGGAATTATGCAGGGTGAGAGATTAATCCCGTGTATTTCTTACTCACGGGTAGCTTGTGTCTAATAGAGGAGATAAAATATTATTTAATTTCACTTAGTTATTGAGGGTCTAGGTACTACTTAAGACAAACTTAGATAAATACCTTCCTTGCCTTGACTTATGTGTATAACCTATAACAGTGAAAAAATTAATGTCATGAGAGTGGAAAACAAAATGATGAGAGGAAGGAAAAAGGACTTCAACTGAGTATGAGAAAAGGTTCAGGTTTTAGCAAAACCAGTATGCCTATTAGAATTTTCTACTATAAAACTTTTAGTATTCAGAATAATATTTAAAAATTGTGTACTAAAAATAAGTTTCTTCAAACTTTGGTCTTTAAAAGTCTGTGTTTCAGCTCAGCAAGTAATAGAAATTTGATAAAAAATTTTATTAAGAATGACCCCTGACTACCGGTGTGGCTCGGTTGGTTGAGTGTTGTCCTGCAAACAGAAAGGTCACGGGTTTGATTCCCAGTCAGGGCACATGCCTGGGTTGTGGGTTTGGCCTTGAGTCGGGGTGCATGTGAGAGGCAACTGATGCAAGTCTCTCTCTTGCATTGATGTTTCCCTCTTTCTAAAAAGAAATAAAATCTTTATTTAAAAGAGACTGCTACCTTTGCAGTGGTATTAAAGCAATTGGGAAATCTGTCTTAAGGTGGTTAAACAAAACCATAATACCTAGAAATTTAGAGTTGGAAACTTCTTTAACAGGTTTCCACGTCCAACTGATCATCAGAATCAGCCATAAAAAAGAATGAATTCATTCTTGCCATATGGAACAACATGGATGGGCCTAGAGAGTTTTGTGCTGAGTGAAATAAGTCAGAAAGACAGATAGCATATGATTTCACTTATGTGGAATCTAGAAAATAAGATAAACAAGTAGAACAGAAACAGACTCATAGATACAGAGAACATTTTGATGGTTGCCAGATGGGAGAGGAGTTGGGAGGAATGGGTAAAAAAGGTGAAGGGATTAAGTACAAATTGGTAGTTACAGAATAGTCATGGGGATGTGAAGTACAGCATAGGGAATACAGTCAGTAAGTAATGTTGTAATAACTATAGTACCAGATGGGGAACTAGGTTTATTGGGGTGATCATAAGTTATATAAAATTTAATAACTTAGTTGTACACCTGAAACTAATATAACTGTAATTGAAAAATAAATTATTTACCTAGCTGAGTAGCTCAGTTAGTGTTGTTCAACATGCTAAGCTTATGGGTTCAGTTCCCCTATCAGGGCACATACAAGAATCAACCAGTGAATGCATAAGTAAGTGGAACAACAAATGGATGTTTCTTTCTCTCTCTCTCTCTCTCTCTCTCTCTCTCTCTCTCTTTCTCTCTCTTTCTCTCTTTCTCTCTTTCTTTCTTTCTCTCTCTCTCTCTCTCTCTCTCTCTCTCTCTCTCTCTTTCTCTCTCTCTCTTTCTCTTCCTCTCTCTTCCTCCTTCTCTTCCCCTTTCCTTCCTCCCTCTCAGTAAATTAAAAAATTATTTTTAATTAAAGATTGCTAAAACAGCTTTGGCTGGTGTGGCTCAGTGGATTGAGTGCCAGACTGTGAACCAAAGTGTTGCTGGTTTGATTCCCAGTTAGATCATGCCTTGGTTGCAGGCCAGGTCCCTGGTGGGTCAGTGTGAGAGAGGCAACCATACATTGATGTTTCTCTCCCTCTCTTTCCCCTATCTAAAGCTAAATAAAAATCTTTTTTTTTTTTTTTAAAGTTGAGTTCAGTAGAAGTGGAGTTTTTTCTGTCAGGAATTCTCACTGGTACTTCAAACCATTAAACTTACAGTAGAGTACTTGATGAGAAATACCGTAGTTGGTGATTATAGATTTACTGGTTACCTGCTAAATTATATTGGACCAGTGTGTCCCAAATATTGGCTACCCCATACTTAACTAAATCCTGGAACATGAAAGCTTCCCGTATAATGTAATTAGCTAAGTTTGGAAAGCAGTGAATTAGGCTAAATTCCCCAAGGCTGAAATCTGTGTATTTTAATGGCTTTCTACTTTAGCACATCTAGGCAAATAAACATTTAATACTTGATATTGATCCAAATACCCTGCCTTTTTTCTTTCCTTTTTTTGTGTTCTACTCATAACTGTGTTAACTTTTTTAGAATGAGGATTATTTATAACCAGGTATCTCTAATGCCAATTATTTTAATTTTGTGCGTATATGTTCTTATTTTGAAATTCACATCCTTTAAAAAAAAAAATTGTAGTTCTATAATATTATTCCCTCCCTCCCTACCTTTGATTCTTCAACTTTCTTTTCTTTTTTTAAAGATACTATTTACTTTTAGAGAGGGGGGAGGGAGGGAGTAAGAGGAGGAAAAACACCAATGTATGAAAGATACAGAAGATCGAACCCTGTAACCCAGGTCTGTTCCTTAACTGGGATCAAACCTTTTGGTTTGCAGGCCAATGCTCAATCCACTGAGCCACACCAGCCAGGACTGGTTCTTTTAACTTTCCAAATACAAGTGTTGTCAATTTTGTGTTGAGAGCTCTCTTTTTAACCCTACTTTTTTTTTTTTTTTTTTTGTAATTAAAAAGAAGATTTAAAGATTTTTTTTATTTTTAGAGAGAGGGGAAGGGAGGGAGAAAGAGAGAAACATCAATGTGTAGTTGCCTCTTATGTGTCCCCAACTGGGGACTGGCTGGCAACCCAGGCATGTGTCCTGGCTAGGAATCGAACCTGTGACCTTTTAGGTCACAGGCCAGCATTCAATCCACTGAGCCACACCAGCCAGGGCTACTTTTTCTATTTAAGATATTAGATGTCCATCATTTCTCTGCAGAAGAATTCTGATTGGTTATTTTAGACCCAGCTTCTGGGCTCTTCTCAACATTAAGATGCTTACTGGTGTCTTCTCTGGTTATTCTATTGGTTTCTCAAGTGTGACATGTTCCAAATGGTATATTCTTTACCTGGAGGTCCCATCAGAACTTTCTCTTTGAGTTTAATCTGTTTTTTAGCATTCTCTCCCATTGTGTTTTCCCATCCCAAAGTCAGATTTGGACTTGCTCTAGTTCTTTTACTTACTTGCATGATCTAAGGCAGGTTGCTTCATCTTTACAGTGTTATGTATTTTAATAACAAGGTATGTGCAGTACTTAACATGGTTTCTGGTGCTTTTGTTGACCTTCCCCTTTGCTCACCTTTTTTTTTTTTTTTTAATCCTCACTTGACATTTTTTTCATTGCTTTTAGAAAGAGAGGAAGGGAGAGAAACATTGATGTGAAAGAAACATTGATTGTATGTGCCCCACCTGGGGATCAAACCTGCAGCCCTTTGGTTACGGGGCAGTGCTCCAACCAACTGAACCACACCTGCCAGAGTCAGTTCCCTTTTCCCAAAATACCTACTTGTTTTGCAGAGCCCATGTTCCACTCTGCCAGGTTTTATCTCATTTTGAGACCTGCTCAGGTATCTCCTGTTTGATGAACACTTCATTACAGAACAATCTTTTTCTCCTGTATTGTGCACCTTCTGTGTATTGTACATGACTGCCTAATTGTTCCTGTCCTCCCTGGTTTTTTTTTTTAAGGACAGGGATCATGTCTTAATCATTGCACTTCCATAGTGTTTAGAGCAGCATGTTTATTGACTAGGCGGTTAGGAAATACATCACGGTTTACCTAATGTTAATTTCCTTCCCTTTTTTTAATTGACCTAAAGTGTCAGTGTGCCCAACAATTTTTTCTTTATATCCAACCAGTTGTAAAGGATGAGTAGTTAATTCACATTTCATTCCATTAGACTTTTTCCCTGTAAGTAATTGTAAAGTTTTGACCCAGTTAAAATACAGAAGGTCCTTGGAAAACATTTTGTTCATTATAAAACTGATGAGAAACTTTATTTGTATCAGTTAGCCTGTGGTGAGATTGGTTTTGCTGTACGTCGTTTTGCTTAAAGTCACAGAACCTGTTGATGTTCATTGAAGATTTACTGTGCTTAAAATAAGTGCTCTGTAGTCTTTTTTTTTACTTGGCTCTATGGAAGTTACATTGAAAGGAGAAAATGACTTTCAATACCTGGTTGTAATTGTGCCTTTTGCTTAGAAGTGTGTCACTGATGTTGAAGTCTGTCTTAGTACTAATTTGAATAGTGACCATGTATTGCTCTTACAGACCAGAAGGGAAAGATTTCAGCATTCATCGGCTTGTCCTGGGGACACACACGTCGGATGAGCAGAACCACCTTGTGATAGCCAGTGTGCAGCTCCCTAATGATGATGCTCAGTTTGATGCTTCACACTACGACAGTGAGAAAGGAGGTAGGAATCTTAAAAGTGAAAGAAGGAATCTATGGATTATATTTTTCATCTTCGAATTATCATTAAAAGGATATACAGTTGATAAAAGCCTCAAGATAGAAACAAGATTTATGCTTTGAAAAGCCTGAGTTTATAGTAAGTATGTTAGATGTCAGAAAATGTACATAACACATTTGGTTCAGTGCCTTTTCTGTAAAACTTCCTCTAAAATTTGTACTGGGAAGATTTCTAGAATTGAAAGAAGCAAAAATCTACCATATATTATTGCTGTTAATGCATGTATTAACATAGGAGATGCTACTCCTAGGAAGGAAAATTGGTTTTTGGAAGAAGGTGTATGTGAAAACAATCTTACTCTTTGAATAGATGAAGCGCATATATATATATATATATATATATATATATATATATATATATATATATATGACATGTGATATATAATGTCATATATATCATGATATACATGATATACAAATAGATACATATGGTATCTGGTATTAAAATCATCATGGGTGTCAGGAAAATGTCTTACAAGGTTCTTAGAGGGGCAGTAATGGAAAAGAGATTGAGAAACACTGGCTTAAATTGCCCCTTTCCAGGTTTGTAGTAGAAATGACTGAACCATGGTACTTGCTGCAAATATAAAAATTAAATGAGCTGTTTGGTTACATGCTGTCTTAGGAGATAACCTAAGGGTTTACTTGTTCATGAAAGATACTTTCCCCTTACAGAAGAGATAAAATGAGTGAGTTTTCTTTATTGTTGTCTTTGAACTCATTATTACTGAGAGGTGGAAGATAAGCTCTTGAGATTTTTGCTCTAAAAAAGCGGATGTTTAATGTTTATCGTCTTAGATTTTCCCTGATCAACAGAATCCATTCTTTTATCTAAGTTATTTTGGGTTTCAGTTATTTTCCATGGTTGTAACGTGCAGTTGATCTTTATTTATTTTTAAGGTATGTTCCTGAGCATATTTAACTCTGTTTGGGAAACTCAGGTAGCTGAGGTACATCTTTTTCCCTAAGCCTCACCTAAGGATATGTCCCCTAAATCTAGAGAGATGAGAAGGGAGAGAGAGGAACATCAGTTGGCTGCTTCTTGTATGTGCCCTGACTAGGTATTGAACCCACAACACTTTGGCACACAGGATGATGCTCCAACCCACTGAGCCATGTGGCTGGGGCTTCAGTTGATCTTTTGATCATTCCATATTTGGCTTGGGGTGATGGAGATTGCAAAATAAGTTCTTAGGATAAAGGTCAGCAAACATTTTGTGTCACTGACCCAGGTGTGTAACTGGGATTGATTACTGTGAAGTTATTTTCTGGGTAGGCATTAGTGATGGAGTTAGGGGGAACACTGAACTTAGCCTTTTATTAGATGAAAATAATGAGGGTAAGTTTTCTAAAATAGGATTTTTGGTTATTTACACACAAAACAAATACTCTGGTAATGTAACATTATTTTAAAATACGAAAGCAGTCCTGGCTGGTGTGGCTCAGTGGATTGAGCACTGACCTGTGGACTGAAAAGCTCCTGATTTGGTTCACAGTCAGAGCACATGGCTGGGTTGCAGACTGGGTCCCCAGCTGGGGGTGTTTGAGAAGCATTCAGTTAAAGTTTCTCACATCTGTGTTTCTTCCCCTCACCTTTTCCCTCATTTCCCCTCTCTCTAAAAATAAATAAATAAAAATTTTTTTAAATATCAAAGCAAATATAAAACAATGTGGGAAACTTCATAAACCTATCCCTGTAAATCACTATTAATTGATACATAGTTTTTTGAATGATTTATCTATCCCATTTATTGGATTACTCATTCAAAAAATGTTAGGTACTTGCTGTATACCAGACATGTTTCTTGGTGCTGGGGATAGGGCATGGAATATTCTATTCTGCGCTGGTGTATCTCGGACAAATTTCTGTGTAAGCATATGGGAAACTCCTTTTCATGGCTGTATACTAAGTCATAGCTAACTATTCTTATTTATGGACATTTAAGTGGTTTCCAATCTTTTGGCTTCAAAAGCAATTCTAGTACATGCAACTGGCACGGTTTTGCTGTAAAATTTTCTTAGTGTAATGTTCATCATAGGGCAAGAACATTTTCAAGTATAATTGACAATGTTAAATTGCCCTCTAAAAAGATTCACCATCCCACCAATAGCAGAAGTATTTGTTACTCCATGCCCTCACCAACATTAACCTTCATGCTGCAATCTTATTCGACTTTGTTTTTTAAGTTATTCATGATATTGAAGTTATTTTAAAATGCTTGTCTATCTTGACCTGCCCATTTATGTTCTTTGCTCATTTTTTTTCTTTTGGGTTATCTCTTTATGTATAAGGTAGATTATCCCCAATAAATAGGTTGCAGATAATTTTTCCAAGTTATTTTATCATCTTAGGTCTTATTTAGAAGTTAGATTTTTAAATTTTTTTATTTAATTCCTATTGTATTTTTTCACTACCATTTAGTCCACTTACTACCCCCCTCTCCTCAGCAGTCACCACGTGTTGTCCATGTCCATGAGCCCTTAGAAGCTATATGTTTTTAATTGTCCACCTTTCCTCCAGTTTCCTTCAAGTATTCGAAAGGCTTATCATTTTAAAACTTGTAAATAGTTAGTTGTAGTTTTCTGGTACTTATGTTTTGACTATTAAAACTTTAATCTTCTAGTTTAGGTATGGAATAGGGATCCAAGCGTTTTTCTAAGTGGTTAGCAACTTCTTAAATGCCATTTGCTGAGTAATCCATTTTCTCCATTGTTTTTTGAAATGGTATCTTTTAATATATACTAAAATCTTTTTCTGCTCAATTATTTGAGTGGCATCAAACCAATTCACTTTTATGTTCTAATGATACCTTTATCCCTCTTACTAGTGCTTAATAATAAAGGAACAATGAAAACTATTAGTAACATATATGTGGTATATTTGTATGACTATGTAAGTCACCTTAATCCTCAAGGAAATGTACTCAGAGTTTTATAACTTGACATAAGGTTACACAACATATTATCTCCTTTCCTTCCTCTTCTCTCCTTTTTCCTCCCATTCAGCCCGTCCCCTCAGATCTTCAGATCACTAGTTACGCTTGATGCCTAAAGGGTGGAGGCCTTTCCACATGGTCTCAGCAGTGGTGGAAGTAGATATATCCTATTTCTTGGTTGGTTGTTGTATAAGTATCTTCCTAATGTCTCTCCTTGGTCAGATAAAACATCCTGGACTCTCAGATTGAACTACTGTAATTGATTATTGTCTCCTTGACCCTATTTGATTTGAGGTAATTGATGGCAGATAGCATCAAAAAATCATTGAACTTTCAAAGCAAAAGACCTAAAAACTGCCTTAGCCTGTTTTGACATTAGAAAGAATTTGTGTGTTTATATTAGGTTTAGCCTGGCTATAGTTATAGTTTAAGCCCTGAAAATAGATTAGATGTAAAATTTTACCTCAGATCATGTTACCAAGATCTTCAAATATCAACAAGTTTATTTTTAGCAACTTATTTGGGAATTGGCTTTGTGTATTTTAAAAAGATATATTTAGTCTTTTGTCTCAATTATATATAATAAACTTTTAACAAATCATGGTAAAATAATTAAATATTTGATTCAGGATGTTAGAATTTACCCTTCTTGGTTTCAAAAATGTTAGGGGCTCAAAAAGTGGCTGTGCATTCTGGAGAGCTTTATGTTTCATCTTTGATGGGTGGTGGTTCTCCTGGTGTGTTACTTTTGTAAAAATTTGTCAAGCTGACAGTTTTACTGTATTATTTAGAACTCAAATTTTAAAAGTAGTATTTATTTATATAGAGAGAAACAAAATAGGAATACTGTTAAACCTTGATGGTCATTCAATTTACTGTACAATCATGTGCTGCATAATGACATTTTGGTCAGTGATGAACTACATATATGACAGTGGTTTCATAAGATTATAATGGAGCTGAATTTCCTGTAAGAAATGGAAGGATACATGGTTTAGGAGGAATTTTATTTCACTACGACAGGAACAATATCTGTGGGGCTTGGCGATGGATTCCCTCTCACAACACCTCGATTCTGAGTGTATAGATTACATCCCAGTCAGTCAGCCACTGAGCTGTTTCAGCACAGAGGATCCTGTCCTCTCAGCAGTATAGACAGTCATACTTCAGTACTCGTCGTCTTCAGAACACATCACATTTTTTGACTAGAAAAAAATGTCTCAGCACTCGGCAGACTTGCTAGAACCGGTGTAAGTCACAACACCACCCTGCAAAGAAAGTGCTTTCATCATTTGGTACTCGTCGGTTTCAGCACTCATCATGAGTTCAGGGGCAAATTAACGATGTGTACTGAGGTACCACTGTGTTCAGAGGACACTACAGCCCTTCCAGTTCCAGTTCGAATGGCCTTTGAAGTACATTGCCATACATTCTTTTTGAGGACCTAAGATCCTGTACAAAGACCCAGATCCACAGGATGTACCTTAACAAATATTAAGTGCCACTGCCACTTCAGTAAAAGCTTCCTGTGGTAGTATGGAGCCATTCTGTCCCTGTACTTTGGAAGTATTTTCAGGTTATAATGATGTTAAGCATAGAAGAGTTTTATTTCTTTAATCAATTCAATGCCAGAGAGAGCCCTTTGTGCCAGGTAGGTTTCATGGAACTGAAAACAAATTTCCAAAGTCCACATACTGGGTCCACAGTTCTACACTCTCTCCATATTAAATACTTTTTAATAAATACCACAAAGTTCTTTAATCTGAATCCTGCTCCAGCATGTGGAATCGAAAACTGCCATGACAATCCCATGTTTATCTCTCCATCTTGATTTTTTACTCCTGCTGATCCTCAGGCCATCTTTCACTCCCTTCAGAAACTTTTTTTTTTTTTTTTTCTTTTAATCCTTACCCAAGGATATGTTTATTGATAATAGAGAGACAGACAGACATTGATGGAACCCACAGCCTAGGTACATGCCCTGACCGGGATTGGACCCACAGCCTTTTGGTTTACGGGATGATGCTCCAACTGAGCCATCCAGCTAGGGCCTGACAGTCACTATTAATGGTCATTTAGACTTTACCTAGCCAGTTTTCCCTCTGTATTTTATTTTATTTTAATTTAATTTAATTTTTTTTTAGAGGGGGGAGGGGAAAAGAGGGAGAGAAACATCAATGCATGAGAGAAACAAACATACCCTCAACCGAGGCCCTGGCCTGTAGCCCAGACATGCGCCCTGACTGGGAATCAAACTAGCAACACCTTGGTCCGCAGGCTGGCCCAGTCCACTGAGCCACACCAGCCAGGGCTTTCCTCTGTTTTCAATCTAAACCACATCCCTGTCCGTGAAGCAGCATTGATAGCTTCAGTGTTCTATTTCTGGCCCAGTCAGAGGAAAGCAGGGGGATATCTCGTGGGACAGTGGTGCTGACAAAGTATGTGGTAGTGTACAGTAATGTCCTGGGCCTTTACATTCACTTAACCACTCACTGATGGAGAGCAACTTCCATTCCTACAAGTTCCATTGATGATAAATTCCTCATACAGGTGTACAGTTTTTTTGCCTTTAAACAGTATTTTTTTACTGTACCTTTTCTATGGTCAGATATATACATACTTACCATCGTGTTCCAGTTGCCTGCAGTGTTCAGTACAGTGACGTGCTCTACAGGTTTTTAGCCTGGGAGCAGTAGGCTATACCATATAGCCAGCCTGAGTGTGTAGTGAGCTAGATCTTCTGGGTTTGTGTGAGTGCACACAGTGATGAAATTACCTAACACATTTTTTGGAACATTTCACAGTCATTAAGTGATACATGACTGCATTAATAACACAGTCTGTCTTTCCTGCTTCGTATTTGACCTTTGACTTATCAGCTTCAACTTGGGGAACTTCTAAGTATTTTTTAATAGATAAGTTCTTCTCTTTGTAAAACTTCAATTATAAATCCTCTATGCTGATTTCTTATTGATGTACTTTACAATTAGGCCCTCTGTTGAGTATATACTCAATGCTGAAATAGCCTGTACTTTGTAAAGATTGCTTATTGCTCTGTGGGCTCCATGCCAGCTATTGCTCTTCCCTTACTGGTGTCTCTCTTCTGGCCGTTACACTTTTTTGTCATAAACAGCTGTAGTTGTATGCCTATCTCCCTGTATTTGGACTGAAAGTTCGTAAAAGTCATGGATCATATTATGCCTTTTTTAATACTGTAGATCTAGAGTTCTGGGGGGAAAATCGTTTAATGTGAGCTTTTCTCTTTTAGAGCCTATTTTGAACTTTCAGATTTTTAACCTCTTTTTTAATCCTCTTGGATTCAGTTTTAACCTGTAAGTTATTTTAAAGCTGAAAGTTACCTAATCTGCTAACTATATTACCATTAATGCCACTGCTTTTTGAAAAGATTTTTTTGTCCTTCAAAGTATAACACTTTTATAACAATGCTAGTGATAGTGTTTTCATTTACTCCCAGAACTTGCTTTATGGATAAAGTATTTGGGGCTCAGAGAAATTGAGGACCTTCCCCAAAACACCAAGCTAGTTAAGGGGCAGAGTCATTTAGGCTAAGGTCTGACTTTTAAGTACCTTATCATGCGGCCTTGTATAATTCTTTGACTAATCATTAACTACCTTTGTTTACATATTGCTTGCCAAGATTTACATAATCACAAATTATATCGTGTTACACATTTTATAATAGTACTTGAGAAAACTTGAAGGCATACAGCAGTCAAATATGAATTTAAAAAATGTTTTTGTGTAGTCCTTGTATACCTGGTTTATTTCAACCAAGGACTATAGTTGGCAAGTATAAGTGGGGGTTAGGAAAAGGGAACTAGCTCTTGTGGCTCTGTTTTTCCTCACCAAACTAAAAGAAACAGTGCAGGGAGAAGATTCGGGGTGATGGTATTCCCAAAAGATTATCCCAAACTGGAGCTCCAAACAAGTATAAGAGGGATTCTAGTGCCTGGCACGTTGTACTTAATGAAAATAGTAACTTAGGTTTTATTTATTCAGCACACTACTTTGGTACTTGAAATGAGGTTTGAAAACTGCTTATTGAGAACCTACTTTTGAACTGGAGTCCATAATGTTCCTTAGTTTTAGATAGAAATATACTCTAACTTAGGTATATAACTACCTAGAGTCATTTTATAGCTGAAAGAGTACTAGGCTAAGAATCGGACAACTAGGGATCCAGTTTAGGTTCTGCCATAGTCATGGGATCATGCACAATTGTAGGTACTCTGAATTTCTGTTGTCCCATGTGAAATTTTTGGAGATAATAACTCCGCTACTGTGTAGGGTTATGGTAGTCAAGTGAACCAGGGATGTAAAAGCACTTTATGGTGCTAACAAATGGCTAGATTACTTCTAATATTATGCCAGTTTGCCTTGCCTGTATAATGTTTTCAGTGACATGCAGAGTAGCTCTTGCTCTGTCCTCATTTGCAGTTAATTTCTTATTTACAGAATTTGGAGGTTTTGGCTCTGTTAGTGGAAAAATTGAAATAGAAATCAAGATCAACCATGAAGGAGAAGTAAACAGGGCACGATATATGCCGCAGAACCCCTGCATCATCGCAACAAAGACTCCGTCCAGTGATGTTCTTGTTTTTGACTATACAAAACATCCTTCTAAACCAGGTACTTGCCCTCTTCGGTTCAAAAACAAATGAGTAACTGTGGTGGGAATACATTGCCTTCATTCAGTCTTCCTTGTATAATTTAACATCTTGTGATTTATATTGATATGTGTGGATATTCTTCATTCTTTAGCTGACAAAAATGCTCCTTTACATAGAACAGAATGATGGTGTGGCTTAAGTATTATATATTTGGTTATAGTTGGTCTGTACTGCTAGTAAGTATTAGGAGCTTTAGACTTCTTGATAAAAATTGCATTATGTTTTGTGGACCCAAAGAGGCAGTGAAATGGATGGTCTTGATGTGTCTGTTACTTTGCAGATCCTTGTGGAGAGTGCAACCCAGATTTGCGTCTCCGTGGACATCAGAAGGAAGGCTATGGGCTTTCTTGGAACCCAAATCTCAGTGGGCACTTACTTAGTGCTTCAGATGACCATGTGTGTATCCTTCCCATTTTGAAGCACATCTGGGCTAGTTAATCAGCTGGTTTCTTTTCTGAGGTATGTGGGGAAGTGAGAGAATCTTCCTTTCTTATAATAGTTCATTTTACATTTAAGACCATCTGCCTATGGGACATCAGTGCTGTTCCAAAGGAAGGAAAGGTTGTGGATGCGAAGACCATCTTTACAGGGCATACAGCAGTAGTGGAAGATGTTTCCTGGCATCTGCTCCATGAGTCTCTGTTTGGGTCAGTCGCTGATGATCAGAAACTTATGATGTGAGTAGGATACATTTAATTTTTTTTTTTTTTTCATAAATTACCTAAGTTTTATATTTAGTTACCTATTCAAGTGTTTTTCCTTTTCTTCCCCCCTAAAGCTGGGATACTCGTTCAAACAATACTTCCAAACCAAGCCACTCAGTTGATGCTCACACTGCTGAAGTGAACTGCCTTTCTTTCAATCCTTACAGTGAGTTCATTCTTGCCACAGGATCAGCTGATAAGGTTAGTTTGGTTTATTTCAAAAGGAAACGGTGAATTTCTCTGATTTCTTTTAATGCAGAGAGATCTTTTTAGATAATGGGTTTTCTTTTTTTGCTCATAAAAAAAATTGATTACTCCTTCTTTGCTTTCTATATATAGACTGTTGCCTTGTGGGATCTGAGAAATCTGAAACTTAAATTGCATTCCTTTGAATCACATAAGGATGAAATATTCCAGGTAAGAAAACTGAGGCTATAATTTTTTTAAAAGGAAGACTTTGATATGTGTCTGGGCATGCTTGGGCTTTATCCCATTGCTACATATAATAGAAATGTTCCATGTGCCTATGCTCATCTCTGTAGGAAGGTGGTTGGTTTTTCCTCTGCTATTTCTCAACTTCCTCAAACTGGTCATTGGTCACCTACATTGTTGACATATTAAGAAAAGTAGTGCCTGGTTATTTATCAGCCTTGTTCCTGACACTTGTCTCTTTCCTTATTCCCATTCCTTCATTCTTTCCTAACTTGCTATGTGTATTGATTTTGTAGTTCAAGCCTAAGGTACTGGCCCCATATTTTCTGCCTCATCTTCTTACACCTCTCTTTCTCCCTTTCTCTGCCTCCTTTTCTTTCCCTCCCTCCCTCAACTTATTTATTGTAGAGAGAAGGGAAAGGAGAGAGACTGATATTTTTTAGATTTCATTTATTACTTATTTTTAGAGAGAGGGGAAGGGAGTGGGAAAAAGAGGGAGAAACATCAATGTGTGGTTGCCTTTCATGCGCTCCCCACCGGGGACCAGGCCCTCAACCCAGGCATGTGCCCTGACTAGGGATTCAACCAGCAACCCTTTGATATGCAGGTCAGCACTTAGTCCACTGAGCCATACCAGCCAGGGCAAGACAGACTGACTGACTGACTTATTTATTTATTATTTTTATTATTTTTTAAGATTTTATTTATTTTTATCTTTAGAGGGGAAGGGAAGGAGAGAGGGAGAGAAATATCAATGTTTGGTTGCCCCTCGTGTGTCCCCTGCTGGGAACTGGCCTGCAACCCAGGCATGTGCCCTGACTGGGAATCGAACTGCGATCTTTTGGTTCACAGGCCCACGCTCAATCAACTGAGCTACACCAGCCAGGGCAATTTATTTATTTATTTTTAAAATTCTGTTTATTTGTGCATTCATTGGTTGATTCCTGTGTGTGCCATGACCAGGAATTGGACCCGTAAATTTGGTGTAATGGGACAATACTCTAACCAACTAAGGTGGTTAATCCCCATGCCAGGGATTAAGCTCCCTTTAATTTCTTTTTTTCTTTTTAAGGGGAGGGTGGAGGTGAGGGGGGAGAGAAACATCCATCGGTTGCCTCTTGTACACACCCTAACTGGGACCAAACCTACAACATTTCAAGTTTATGGTACAACACTTCAGCCAACTAAGCCACACTGGTGAGGGTCTAAGCTCCTTTCTTAACATGTAAAGTTCTCTGGCACAATTCAAGAAATTATTACAAGGATACTATGAGAAACACAGTCTTCTTTGTTGTCAAAAAACTTAAAATTTTATAGTGAGGAAAGGCCCATTTAGTATCACTATAATAAAATATTGTTTTTTCAAGTGTTAAGACCCTAAGGGTGGTCAGAATTAATTTTTGCATGTGACTGTGGCACCCAAACTCACTCTTTGTGAACCATACTTTTATACACCTAGTCTCAGCCTTACTTTCTACTCTTCAGCTTCCTCCAAGGAACATTTTGTCCTGGCTTTTAATGGTGGTGTTGCCTGAAGGGTATCCAAATTCTTCCCTAAATACTGTTTGTTAATGCCCTCTTATCTGTACGATGAAGTTAGGACTTCTAACCAAACAGTTTTAATAATTAGGAGATTGTTGCCTGTATAGTAGCTAACTTTAATAAAAATTGTTGTAAGAGGTCATTTTTAATCAGTTTTGTATATAATACTGAATTCATAAGTCAGAATTTTATTGTATTTGTTTAGAGGCCAGAATTAGGTGAGATTAAATACAATGACGTCTTTAAAAATAGAGCAAATAAAAGCTGATATCCTAGGTTACTTTTAGAGAGAGGGGAAGGGAAGAAGAGAAGGAGAGAAACATCAGTGTATGAGAGATGCATCTGTCAGTTGCCTCTCACACGCCCCCAGCCAGGGTCCTGGCCCACAACCCTGGCATGTGCCCTGACTGGGAATCGAACATTGACCTTTCAGTTCACAGACTGGCACTCGATCTACTGAACCAAGCCAACCAGGGCTTATCTGTCAGTTTTAACTTTACTGTCTAAAGTACTTTGACTTCTGCCCTTTTATTGACAAAAATTTAAATTGTTTAAATATAATTTTAGGTATGTTTTACTCAATTTTGTAATTGAAAGCTTTTCTGCTTTCTTTATTCTTCTGTGTAGGTTCAGTGGTCACCTCACAATGAGACTATTTTGGCTTCCAGTGGTACTGACCGCAGACTGAATGTCTGGGATTTAAGGTAAGTGTTGTGTTAGTTACTCTTTTGGAATTATCTTTCTTGATTTATACGTTACAAGATTAGTTAATTTTTAAAATCTGAACAATTATAAAGGACACATGGACAACAACAGGAGGTAGAAATGGGAGGGAGGTAAGGAGGGCTTGGGCTGGGTAGGGGTGGGGGGAAAGGCAGAAAACTATACTTGAACAATTAAAAGAAAATGAAAAAATATCTTTTCTAGTAAAATTGGAGAGGAACAATCCCCAGAAGATGCAGAAGATGGGCCACCGGAGTTGTTGGTATGTTACAAACATCGAGCAATTAAAATCATCTGTAATTTAATGTCTTCTGTCTGCTTTTCATATCTTATTTTCCTCCCTCCTCCAGTTTATTCATGGCGGTCACACTGCCAAGATATCTGATTTCTCTTGGAATCCCAATGAACCTTGGGTGATCTGTTCTGTGTCAGAAGACAATATCATGCAAGTGTGGCAAATGGTAAGTATTTAGTTACTTGGGGGAGGTTAAATAAAGGAGGTATAGTGTCACTTAATATTTACATATTTCATGAATAGAAGTGGCATCTCTGTTCCATCTACTCGTGAGTATGACTTCAGTGTTTGTCTATACATTATATCATTTTCAGTATCATTTTCAGCTGCCTGTTTCTTACCTGTATCTGGTTATCCCACTGGTTTCTTTTTGTTCAATTAAACCAAAATTTGCTTCTTTCCTCATTGTCCCCACTCCCCTTTCCTCCCAACTTTGCTGTTTCCCATATGGATCTAGTGTTTCCCTAGCTGACCACACTTGAAAATTCAAGAGTTCTCTTTCACTGTCGGTTCTCCTCTAGGTCTAGTTCAGAGGAGACTTATCAGACTTTATGTTGTCTGTCTCTGCGATGTTTCTCCCATCTGTACTCATCTTACAAATACAAACATGCCTACCCAGCTTTCCTGTCTATTCTTCACCCTATTTTACTCAGGTTCTCAATACCGCTTGCTCAACTATTGCAGTAGCCTCCTAATAATTATTGGCTTGCCTCCTGTGTCTCCCTCTTCGCTAGCAGTTGAGTATCTAGGAGTGGTCATTCCCTTGAAATCACTTGTGACCATGCCTAGTACAGTTCCTACCACAATGTCACAGCATCAGATGCTACTGTTTTTCCGTGAGACTCTACTAGATTTCAGAAACATTCCCTGCCTTTATACTCAGTTGGAGATTATCACCTTTCTTTGAATTTTTAGAGTGCTTGAAATTTGATAAAGATAACTATAATTTCTAATTCATAGCAACATAAAACAGTTGCATTCCACGGATGGACTGGGTGATGGTGGTTGCACACAAGTCAAATGGGCTTAATGCCACTGAGCTGTGTCCTTAAAAGTGGTTAAGATGTTAAATTTTATGTGTGTGTGTATTTTCCCACAAGTTTTTTAAAAAACCACACACAGTTGCATAACTTTTCATTGATGGTACCCTGATAAATGAATTCCAAAGAAATTTTGGTGTCTCCGGGTAGATCTAGAGGCAGGAATAAACTCCAGGGGAAAGTTTGGGGCTCAACATTAGGAAAAATGTTTTAAAACTTTCCTACAGGATAGCACTCTTAATGAGAGTATTTGTAGCCTATGAGACTAATATTTTTAACAAATTATATCACATACATACTTTGGTATTATATGTATCAAAGAAGTATGCTTAGCCCTGGCTGGTGTAGCTCAATGGATTGAGCACAGGCCTGTGAACCAAAGGATCGCGGTTCGATTCCCAGTCAGGGCACATGTCTGGGTTGCAGGCCAGTTCCCGGCAAGGGATGCACAAGAGGCAACCATACATTGATATTTCTCTTCCCTCTATCCTTCCCTTCCCTTCTAAAGATAAATAAAATAAAATGTTAAAAAAAAAAGTATGCTTAGTTTGCTGAAATACTCATGACAATACTACTAAGCAGAGGGGAAAAAAATCAGGTTGCAGAATAGCATGGTGGAATCCCTCATATTAAAATTATGTGTATCAAACTTATGTTTATAGGTAGTAGATATATATTTTAGAAATCTGTTGGCCAAAATATAGAATGTACACTTGATTTCTTTATATCCTTCAAGGATGTGTTACATGTGTAACAGAAAGTCCACCTCACCCACAGAAAATTAATATGAAAAGTTAACAGTTCTAACAGGAAGGTGAAATGAGCTTCCTTAGATAATCTCTCAATTAAAGATTTTTAGGAGTTGCCATGAGAACGCTGTAGGACATTGAACTCCATTGTCTTCAAGGCTGTCAATTCCAGGCCAGGTTGTTGTTTTACTCAGTTGTTGAGGTATGGGTTTGTTTCTTTTTTTATCTTCACCTGTGGAGGACGGGCTGATTTTCTATTTTATTTTATTTATTTTATTTTATTTTATTTTTTATTTTAGAGAGGGTAAGGGAGGGAAAGATACATCGATGTGAGAAACATCAAAAATAATTTTTTTAAAAATTTCAATTGCAGATGACATGTATTAGTTTTGGGTGTACAACATAGTGATTAGACATTTATGTAACTTAAGACAGCAATTTTCAACCAGTGTGCCACAGCAGGAATTTTTAAAACATTCAATATCTGCCTATTTAGTCAGGGGCCTCTTTTCCCTTAGATTGTCAAATAAGAAAATGACTACTGCCAACACAATAGCTGTCCAGTTATGAAGGAAGTATAATTATACCTATTTTTTTGTCAGATCAGCAAAATACACAGTTTGGTGTGCCGCAGAATTTTTAGTAAATTAGTTTTTATGAGTGCCACAGATGAAAAAGGTTGAAAATTGCTGGCTTAAGAAATGATCACCCGGTAAGTCTAGTTACCTGACACCATATATAGTTATTGCAGGGAGTCTCTTGCTATTTATAAGAAGTTCAGTCCCTTTTGGCCACACCTAAGTTTAGGCTAAGGAGGTGACGTAAGGAGGGCCTGTGGATACAGCCTCAGCATGGATCTGGTCTCCAGAAAGACCAAACACTTAATCAGAGAGTTGGAACTTAGAGTTCCGCTAACCTGCAAATGGGGAGATTGGGCTCTAAAAAACTCTTGGATAAAAGCCCTTGATCTGATGAGCTTCTGGGTTGGTGAATATATTGATTCCAGGTAGAGAAGACATGAGCTCTGTGCTTTTTGCCCACCTTACCCTGTGCAGCTCTTCCATTTGGCTGTTCCTGAGTTCTAGCTTTTATAATAAACTAGTAAAAGTAAATAAAGCACTTGCCTGCGTTCTGTGAGACATTCTAGCAAATCATCAACCCTGAGTAGGAGGGTTATAGGAGTCCCCAAATGTATATAGCCAACAAGCTGGATGGAAGTACCCAGGTAGCATGGGCGCTTGGGGCTTATCACTGGCCTCTGGAGTGAGGACAGTGGGGTGGTGGTGGTGGTTTTGTTTTGAAGAGAGGGTAAGGGAGGGAGGAAGAGAAACAAAACACCACTTGGTGTTGCCTCTTGTGTGCACCTGGACCAGGAATTGAACTGGCAACCTTTTGTTGTGCAGGATGATGCCCAACTAACTCAGCCACACTGATCAGGACTTAAGTGAGGACAGTCTGTGGGACCAAGCCCTTAGTCACACCCCTTAAACCTGTAGAGTCTGGTGCTACCTGTAAGTAGTTAGTGTCAGGATTGAATTGACATGGTGGATACCCAGTTGGCATCAGAGAATCCATGTTGGGACAAAGGCTACACATTCACTGTCAGAAAACATCACACAATTTTATACATTTCCCTGCAGTCATGTTACAGGTTGTTTAAGGACAGGTCAGTCTGGTTCTCTGTAGTGCCTAGCCTAGCGATTTGCGCATGTTAGGTGCTAAACTTAGAAGAATTTTGCTTAAATGAAGTTGGTTTCTGTATTTAACATTATGTCTTCAGATACAGGTAATAAATCAAGAAATAGAAGCAGAGTTTATTTTATGCAAGAGCGGTTTTCACTTAAAAATATTTATAAGTTGAGATTGGGAACATACAGTTTTGGTGAGGTTTCTCTTTTTTTAAGTACACAATTGAGTGATTTTTAGTATATTCACAGAATTATGCAACCTTTACCACCATCAGTTACACCAGAAAGAAACCCCATAACCACCCATACCCACTACCCATCACTTCTCATTTTCCTCCAGTCCTCCCAGCACTAGAGGCAGACACCAATCTGCTCTCTCTATGGATTTGCCTATTCTGTACATTTACTATAAATAAAAATCAGAATATGTGACTGGCTTTTTTATTGCCTAATAGTTCATTTATAGACATAACATTCATTCATCAGTCAATGGACATTTGTTTTTACTTTTTTTTTTAAGATTTTATTTTTTTAGGGAGGGAGAGAAACATTAATGTGTAGTTGTCCTTGCACACCCCCCACTGGGGACCTGGCTCACAAACCCAGGCATGTGGGCTTGTGCCCTGACTGGGAATCAAACTGGCAACCCTTTGGTTCGCAGGCTGACAGTCCACTGAGCCACACCAGCCAGGGCTGTTTTTACTTTTTGACTTATGAATAATGTCTGACTGAAGGACTAAAGAAGGTTGATTATCAAGACATACAGTAACCATACTTCAGTTTTGTGGGAATGTTCTAATCCAGGGGTGGTGGCCTGTGGGCCAGCTGTCTGCCTCTATTAGAACTCGGGCATGCCCTTTCATTTGCTGTTTTCGTCTAACAACTGCAGAGTTGAATAATTTCAGAGACTATATAGCCCATAATTTGTTTACCCAGTCTAATCTGTTTTTGAAACCTTAACTTCAAGAACTTGCCTTCATGTTTACTAAATACTCTTTCCTCTTTTTTTGTTTTTGGGCAGGCAGAGAACATTTATAATGATGAAGACCCTGAAGGAAGCGTGGATCCAGAAGGACAGGGGTCTTAAATACATCTGCACTTCTTGTGATTTTAGACTCCCCTTTTTTCCTTTCAACCCTGATGATACTGATTTAACACTGGTTTTGAAACCCAGACTTTGTTCAGCTATCCCTCTATATTAGGTACCATCAACGATGCTATTAGCCCAAACTGAGGGTGTTTTCTAAATGTTAACTGGGGGACTTGATTCAGCAAAGCCACAGACTTATATTTAAATTTTCTTCGGGAATTTTCTAGTAACAAAAATCTAAAGTAGCCACCAAAAGGGGATTATTGTGTGTGGTTATTTTATTTTTCTTCTAATGCTATATCCCCAAGTTTTTCGGACTCGTTTAAGTAAAGGCTAGAAGTAAGTAAGGAATAGAGCCAAGTGAGATAGGTGTCTGAGCCATGAAGTACAAGTACTGCAAGATGTCATTTTTATTCAGGAATTAGGGGAGATTCAAGTCAAATTGCTACTCTAAAATCTTCACACCTGTCTTTCCAGGATGCACAGTTTCCTCTGTAGGCCAGTCTCCCCTAAGTTTCTTGAGTTAAGTCAAAACTACACGTTCCTCTTTCCCCATATATTTTTGCTTGTTAGTGTATTTCTTGAGCAGTTTTCATATTATTTCTTTCCTTTCTGTGAAATGGTTTTTTAAAAAAACTTGGGACCACCAAGTTGTAAAGATGTATGTTTTTACCTGACAGTTTTACTACAGGTATGCTGTCAAGTTGAGAAGAGTGAATCAATAGCTTGTATTTGTTTTTAAAATTAAATTAATCCTGGATAAGAGTTGCCTTTTTTTTTAGGAGTTAGTCCTTGACCACTAGTTTGATACCATCTGTTTTGGGTGACCTGTTTTCACCAGCAGGCCTGTTACTCTCCATGACTAACTGTGTAAGTGCTTATAATGGAATAAATTGCTTTTCTACATAACTCCATGCGCTGATGGGTTTTCTTTAGTATATATCTATCAAACACCAGTCTCTGGCTTCTAGAAGAATCCTTAGATGAAAGTTATTTTCTATGGTCTTTGACTATCAGGAACAAAATTAATTTTAATAGACCCAGAGCTATAGAAAAGAGCTTCACTCCTTCCCATGGAAAGTGAAAGATACAAAACACTACATCACAGGTGCGCAGATTAGTCTTTGATAAAATAACATCTTACTGAAGTCTATCCCTAGAGGACCCTATGTGGGCTTGCAAGAATGTCAAAGGCAGTGAGGCGGAGAGATTTTAAGGCAAAAATTAAGTTTGGAAAAGATACTTGAACTTTTTCTCATAGGGTGAGTCTCCCCAGTGTGTTTTTCACTGGAGCCTGTACTTAGAGGTCAGAAACAATGGGCTCTTGAAAGCCTTTCTAGCTTAGTGCTGTGACCAGATAAAATGCCTGGTTCTTTGTAATCACTAGGTCTGACCGAGTAGATCACTGACCAGAAATCCTCATGAGGTACGATCTTTAGGGAAATCTGGATTAGTTCCTTTTTTTCAAGTCAGTAGTTCTTTCAGAGTATAGTGAAAGGTATCTTGACACAAGTAAACTGAGTCAGCATAGACTTAAGAAAAGTAAACTTTGGAAAAGGATTCATTTTAAAGTCTTAACACTCAAGGCATGGCACAAAATTCAAATTGTAAACCCATATCATGAAAACTGTCTGTCTTTTGACCCCACCTGTGCTTCAAAAAAATGTTTTTGGTTTAGGTCAACTCCAGGCAAGATGCATTCTTCAGACTGCAGGTGTGCATACATTGATCCTTTGCTCGGCCTGCAGGTCACTGCTGGAGGGTAGGCGGCTTGTGTTTTCCCATCTTCTGTGCATTGATTGGTACCAGCAGCCCCTATGACATAGAACCCAGCTAGGAACCGACTGATGCCTTCTGCCTCCAGCCAGCCCCAGAATCTTTAAACCGGTCAGCCAGTATTTGTAAATTTCCCAAGGTGAATTGCTTGCCAAGTCCCTGGCACTCTTCTCTGGAAAAAGTGTCCAAAGGGTGCGTAGTGATCCTTAGTGCTAAGAAGCTTTTTTGGTTGTTTCAGGATTACAGATTCCACCATACATTTCTAAACAGCTCCTGTAAGGTTGAAAAAAAAAATGAGTTTATACTTTATGCAGCTTGAAATATTACAGTGTAAAGTTTATAAAGGCGAACTTCTGAAATTTAGTGCCGCTGTGTTGGAGAGAGATTGCTAGACTGTGACTCACGATTGGGGATGACTTTTCCCCTAGGAAATACTTGGGTGCCTCCTATTTGCAAAGGTTACTGTAATGCATGGTAACCTGTGTGACAGTGATGGGAGGAGCTAGGTAAAATTTTTCTCTGTCCAGGTTAAGTTTAACAGTGCCTGAAATTCTGTAGTTTTGTTTCTTTGAATTAACCACTGCCTTTTCCCTATTGTACTTTTAATCTGATCCACACAGGTGTTAAACAGATCATTTTCCTCAATTACAAGGCTCTAGTAATCTCCCAAAACAGTAAGTGTAATCAGTTATGCCTGGATAAAGCACAGTAAAAGAAAAATCCTAGAAAGTTAGGAAAAGCATCAGTTACAATAGTTATTTGTGAATGTGTATGCAAAATGTAAGATTAACTAGAAAGTTAATAAAATTTATGTGCATTTAACTAGCATACAACTTGACAGAGACCTTTTTTATCCTTAGTTTCTTTATCCAAGAGGATCTAAAACGAATAAGAACATAATTGGTACATAAATTAGTGGATAGGTGTGTTGCATGTTTCATAATCTAAGCAATAATCCTGTCCCTCAGCCCTTAACACTCTTCAGCCTTTTTATGTAGATTAACTTAGCCGCCTTGGCCTCTTTTGTCATAGTCTGAATTAGGTAGCATAGCTGCCCCCTCTGCTATTCTAAGGAAACTTGACGAAGAGCATATGGGGAAGAGTGGGAGGAAAGTGAATGCACAGTGCTTAGATGTTTTATCCTGGTACAGAATTCCTGGTGATAATGAGGGCATGTTTTTGAGTCCTACTAGAAACTGAAACATCCCAATAAACTGAATGCTTGAGCCAGGCAAATTGGAGGTCTGTGTTATCTATCCCTAAGTGGTTCATCATTAGACACACACTTAAGTTCTTTTCAGGCATTAGTATTGTTAGGCAAGCAATGCAAACACCATTCTCGCACCCACAAGGGTCACCTTGAGACTGTGTCTCGATTTCACCTGCCTGTTCCAGGCTCTTGGGTAGCATAGCCCTTTAAAAAAAAACAACACAACAACAAAAACCACTTTTTATCTCTTCATGGATGAAATCATTTTCAAAATCACTTTTCTCCCCACTCTTGAGTGAAATTTCCCTCAAACATCATCTGCCTCCCCCCCCCATACCAACCACTCAGCCAGCATTAGTAGAGATTGGGGTGGCAACAAAAACTGACTTATAAGTTGAGAGCTCTTTAGCAAGGCTGGTCCTTAGCTGCTCCATCTCTTTGTTCTTCTGTTGCTGGAGTTGCACCCCACTTCTTAATTGCCTCTGTCGTTCTTCCATTTTCTCCAGCTGCTCCTGCATTAGAGGGCCAAGAACATATCTGATGAACCAAACAATAAACATCTTACATTGTCCTTTGGCAGTTTATACAGCGCTTCCTTGTCTATTGTTTAACCTTCATGGCATCTACGTTGAAACTGGTTCAAGAGGTTGTGTTTTGACAAAGTGGTACTCTACTTGAAGATGGTGACCTGGAAGGAGTCTTGTCTGTTAACTACAGCTTGCTTCCTAATAGCATCCTGCAAGGGGTAGACAGGCACTCAGAGAGAGACTTTTTAGTTTAACGATTTTAAGAAGTGTTGGGGAGAATTTGATCCTCTACTTGGTGAGCTGAGAATTTTATAGGCCTCTTGCTCTGTATGCAAGTTTGTTTCCATTAAGCCTGAATTTGTTTAAAAAAAAAAAAGTTAATTTCGGAGAAGGTGTTATGCCCAGGGGGCCCCCTGGAGCTTTCAGATAACTGTCCACTCCCCATTTTGCCCACACCAGGCAGGATACATTCTGTAAATGGTCACTGCTGAGAGTTAATGCCTGAACAATGAGGTAAGGAAGATGTCAGCAAATCAGTCTGGTGTTAGTTGCTAGCTGGCATGGATCCTTAGGAAATGAGGGAGTTGGAAGGCATATTTTAAAGGGGCAGTGACTTCTCGAATTTTGGAGAATAGTAAGAGAAATCCAGTTTGGGTAGGTGCTGTTATTTCAAGGATCTAAATAATTTGTTCTTTGAGTCATCCTTAATTTACCCGTGGTACATCAGTCTGCAATGGTTGATACTCTGGCTGAATCTCAACTTAAAAAACATTATCAAAGGCCTTTGTTTAGTGCCTCCTCATGCTTTGGCACCACACAGCAGTGCGGCCTCACTGTCTAAGCGGGTCATCTGAAGGGAAGCACCTGCATACCTCTGTGCCCCAATTTCCCAAGCCCCACGGGCAAACCTGTTATTTTGGCGGGGCGCCAAAGTACCTTACATGATTGGGAAGGCAGCCTGCACCATCAGTGCTTTGACAGGAATAGCGTCACAGAGTGAAGGACGTGTGGCCACAGCGACTGTCATTAAGGACCAATCTCCAGCCTTAATCCTATGTAGCACCACTAGATGAACTTTCTAAAAACTGCCTTATCACCGTCTTCCAAACGCTTCCCACTTCCTTTAGCCCCGCCTTCAGACCCCCTCTGGTTTGACCCCCATCTCTGACTGGAGCCTCCATTACTCCTACGTGGGAACATCGCCCCCTAGCCTGCACTGTCTGGTATGAAAGTCACTAGCCACATGTGGCTGCTAGTACTTGAAGCGTGACTCGTCCAAACTCAGATGTGCTGTAAGTGTAAGACAGCAGATTTCTAAGACTTGGCACAAACATAAGATACCTCAAATTTTGATATTGATTGTATGTTGACATTGTAATGTTTTTATATGCTGGATTACATAAAGTACTAATTTCACCAGTTTCTACATATTTTTTTTTTAATGTGGCCACAAGAAATTTTAAATTATATCTGTGTCTTGCGTGAGACTTATATTGGACAGTGCTGATCCAGCCTGACCAACTCAGATCTCTGTGCCTTTGTTTCTGCCACTTCCATCACCCAGACAGCATCTGC
Organism: Anoura caudifer; assembly: GCA_004027475.1. Taxonomy (NCBI): domain Eukaryota; kingdom Metazoa; phylum Chordata; class Mammalia; order Chiroptera; family Phyllostomidae; genus Anoura; species Anoura caudifer. Next base: position 67,003 of record PVKU01007339.1, read on the forward strand.
TGTTACATTATTATCTATCTTTCAAATGCATGTCTAACTCCCAATCAGATCACAGGTTCCTGATTCTTAGCACCCTACACATAATGCTTGTTGATGTAAAACTTGCCAATAGTGAGTATATTCCATATTTCAGCATTGGCACCCTACCAGTTTCTGGTCAAAAACAGATCATTCCCAGCAAATTCTTCACCTCCCACTGTAGCCAGTCCAAATCCTACCTGTTTGACTCCATGAATCTCACACTATCTCCCCTCATAAGGTCTAAGTTGCCCATCAGGCTTTTTCAATCCACCCAGCACACTGCCACTTTCAAGAGCACATACCTATGTGCCAGGCACCATTGCAAGTACTTTACAAATATTAACTAGCTCATTCCTTGCAAAAGCCTATGATGTGTATTATACATGGGTGGGAGCAGAGCCATATGGATTAAGAAATCTGTCCAAAGTTTCCCCGTTGGGAAGTGGTAGAACTAGGTCTTGCCATTGGCTTAGAGTTCATATTCTTAATGCCTTTTTTCCCCCCTGCATATATGTAGACTCTTTAGTGGTCTTCAGACTTTTCCCATGATACCCCAGAAGGCCAAAATGAGGTGCCCCTGCCACTTTAATTAGACAGTAGCTCCACTTTTGCTGTTTTTATATATTGGCATTCCATATACAATTCTGTTGGGGAAAGAGTCTGTGGCTTGGAAGAAAACCTCTTTTCGAAAACCACTTCCCTAAAGATTCCATAAAGCCCTTTTACATGTTGGTTTTCTCTGGCCTTGCTCTACTCACATTCCTTGAGACCCAGGCACCCTCACCTGTAACATGTCTTGTGTTTTCATGCTTTCATATAAGCTCTCCCCTCTGCTTGGAATGCCTTTCCCTTGTCTACGCCGTGAATTCATTCACACAAACACCTTGTACTGGTTGACAGTGGACTTGAGCATTAGCCCAGGGTTATATCCTCCCATCACTTCCTAGCTGTGTAACCCTGGACAAATGACTCAACGTCTCTGTCTCACCTGTTCTCTCATTTTTCAAACGATGACAGTAGGACATACCTACCTCAGAGGGGTAAAGATTAAATGAATTATTACATGTAAAGAACTTCAAGTACATGACATCTATGAATCAATCCTCTTACAAAATTTCACCCTGTTTCCCCAGGCAGGGGTAATTACGCCAGCTTCATTGGTAGTATACAATGCCTTATTCCTGTAAATATTACAATGTTTACCACATTATTATTTCATTGATTCTAAGGCTTTGACATTTTAACAGGTCAGAATGGATCTTAAAATCCTGATCAGGTGACTCAGTTGGTTGGAGCATCATCCTGTACACCAAAAGGTTATGGGTTCGATTCCCCGGTCAGGGCACATACAAGAGGCAACTGATCAATGTTTCTCTCTCTCTAAAATCAATAAACATATCCTTGGGTGAGGAATTAAAAAAAAGTCAAGTGTCTTCGATTCTATGAAGTATGTTCATGTTATCTGGTACCCCTCCTGGACTGTAAAGTGTTGGCGTGCAGGGACTCCTGCCCCTCCCCATTTCTTCGGTCAGCACATAGCTCCCTGCCTGGCACACAGACAGTATGTGTTGGCACAAGTAAGCAGGCACTTGGACAATATCTGTTGAGTAAATGCACGAAAGAGGCAGTGCTCACAATTGCAAGAGTGAAGTATACCTTTGAAAAGTAATCAGGTGCCATAAGTGACCTTTGGCAAACAGTTTAGGATGCCATTTCAGAAAGAATTAGCTGCTTCATACCTTAATTCCTACTTTAATTATGGTAAAGTGATGGGAGACACTCAGCAAGAGCGTTCTTCATAGAATGATCTGTGGAAAGTTGCGCAATTATCAAATCTGAATAAATCCAGTACAGTGATAAAAATCACAGGGGAGAAAGATTCTACTACTCGAGTACTGCACTAGAAAATGAATCCAAAGCTCTGGCTGGTGTGGCTGAGTGAACTGAGCGCTGGCCTGTGAACCAAAGGGTCACTGGTTCGATTCTGGGTCAGGGCACATGCCTGGGTTGCAGGCCAGGTCCCCCGGTGTGAGAGGCAACCAGTCGATATTTCTCTCTCCCCCTCTCTTTCTCCCTCCCTTCCCATCTCTCTAAAAATAAGTAAATGAAATCTTAAAAAATAAAACAAAAATGAATCCAGATGATTCCTTGTGTATGGCACCACCATCCTAGTCACCCTTGCCTGCTGTCTCAGCATCCTCTTTGACTTCTCACCTCTCTGCCCCCTTCATTCAATGGCCAAGCTTATGCCACACTTGATCTTGCATGCATGCTCTTCCTTCTTTTCCCACTGTCATTGTTGCCTCTTACCTACAGCAGCTTCCCAGTTCATCTCCCTTGCCTCTGGGTCTCTAGCCCGTTTTACTCACTGCTGCCACCAATACTTTTTCTAAAAGTAGAGGAACAATCATTTTAAATACTTTTATGTTCTTATTTTCTAAATTAAATTTATTGTACCCTGGCTGGCATAGCTCAGTGGATTGAGCACGGGCCTGTGAATCAGAGGGTTGCTGGTTTGATTCCCAGTCTAGGGCACATGCCTTGGTTGCAGGCCAGGTCTCCAGCAGGGGGCACATGAGAGGCAACCACAGTGACGTTTCTATCCCTCTCTTTCTCCTTCCCTCCCCTCTCTCTAAAAATAAATAAAATATTTTTTAAAAAATAAAAATAAAAAATAAATTTGTTGGGATAACATTGGTTAATTTAAATAGCTTTAATGATGCAACTGACCGCTGAATAAAGTCCAAACTCCCTAGTTTGATTTCAAAGCCCAGTGTGATCTGCCCCTACCTACCTTTACAGTTCAACCTACCTTTCAGTTTTTCCCCTTTCACCTGCAGCCAAGTTACTAATTATATTTTGGATATATTGGGCTAAATATATTAAAATTACTTTCACCTATTTCTTTTTACTTTTTTAATGTCACTTTCAGAAATCTTTAAAATATATATGGGGCTTGCATTACATTTCTTTTGGACAGCACCGGTCTAAATCTTGCCTATACTTCAATACCTAGCTCAAATAACACCTCTTCTTCCACAAAGGGTTCTCTGATGTAACCCATGGCTAAAAATAATCTCATTTTTCCATAGCACTCTTAACTGCAACTCTCTTAAATCACATGTTACTTTCTATCCTGGATTACAATTAATGTAATGTCTATTTGAGTGTAAGCTAGTAAAATAAGTGCCCTTTCACTGCATTGTGAGCCAATAAAAAAGCAATGGGGATCAGGGTAAGGATACTACACATACGCATAGTTGGAAAACACTCAATATTATCACCAAAAAACCCTACTGTTTTCATAACACAAGCTATAGAAAGCTTGAGTAAAGTGAATGCAGCCATTTTTAACAGAGGACATGTTCCCTTAAGGATGTATCAGGATGTCTGGGAAGGCATAAAATGTTTACTTTTTTTAAAGATTTTATTTATTTATTTTCAGAGAGAGGGGATGGGAGGGAGAAAGAGAGGAAAAAACATCAGCTGCCCCTCGCCCATCCTAACGGGGGACCTGGCCCGCAACCCAGGCATGTGCTCTGACTGGGAATCAAACTGGCAACCTTTTGGGTTGCAGTCCAACGCTCAACCCACTGAGTCACACCAGCCAGGGCTAAGATGTTTAAGTTTTGTCAAAAGACAAAAATACTGCTCTGAAAGGTACCACAGTGTAATCTTGTCACAGTGCCCAGCAGCACCTCAGTCAAGATTTAACTGACGCGCACTCTGAGTGAGCCAAAGAGTCAGAGGTAAGTAAAACACACTCCCTACCTTCCAAAAGCTCCCAGCCTGTGGGACACATTGTTTATTCACGAATATTTATATCCCACTGTTCACAAAGGGATTAGAGCTGGCTCACAATTAATCAGAAGTAACTTGACTACAAGTGAAATGGTGACAAATGCACAGAAAAGGAAAATAAGGAATAGAGATTTATAGGTTTCATGCCAGTTTTAAGACTGGAAAACTTCAAGGCAGAGATCAGATAACTGGGACTTGAAGTTGCATTTCAGGGGAGGGGAAAGAATGAATGAAGTTCAACTTGCCTTGTTCCCTCTTGCTCTCTGCGAGGTGTCATTCACTTAGAACTTTGAAAGTGTGCCATGGAAAGAGCACTGACATATTTGGGGCTGGTCAGACCAGGGTTCAAGTTACTCCGGCTCACTGGGCCTCAGTTTCCTCTATTTTATATATATATATATATATTGGACTCGGAGGATTAATGAAAGGATCAAATGAGATAGTTGGCGTAAAAGTGGGGTGAACTAAGAGTGCAGATCATTTTCAACCCCTAGGACAGGCCTGAAAGCACTAAATGAAGAATGTGGTAAGGTCGTGAGTGAATGGCCCCAAAGAATAAATTGTTCTTCAAAATCCTTCATCCCAAAAGACATCTGACTCCCGGCACCTTTCCTTCCCCAGGCTAAAAGACCGCAATCCCCTTCATGTCCAATGGGCCTACCCTGTACTGCTGCACTTCCTCATCTCGCTTTTGCCTCACAAGTGTGATCTGGTCCTCCAGGTTCCTGTTCTGTAGCTGGAGCTGCCGGGCTTCTGCTTGCAGGGGTCTCAGAGCCTCCTTCATCTCCTGGATCTCTGCCTGCGTTTTCTGCAGGGCTTTGGCAGCAGCTTCTTTCCTCTCTAGGAGCCGCAGCAGCTGAGGCTCATACTCTTCCTCCAGGCCCTGGCGGCTCTCTGCCATGAGATTCTCAAACTGGGCAGAGAGCCGCCGGCTCTCCTGCAGGAAGTGCCCATCCCCCTGGCTTGGAGGTGCTTCTAGTTGTTGCCTTAACTGCTCCTTCTGCTTCTGATAGGCATCCCGCAGCTGGGCCAGTTCCTCTGAGAGCTGGGCTGCCCGTGAAGTCAGCACTTCCCGGAAATCGGCAAACTGGGCCACGTCCTGCCGGCGGCACTCCAGCTGGTATTGGTAGGCCACACATTCCTTTGTCACCTTGAAGAGCTTCTGCTTGACCAGCCGGATCTCCTCCCGTAGCCCGTCCCTCTCCAGCTCTGCTTGAGCATGCAGTTTGTAGGCAGCCAGGATGTCCTGATGGACTTGTTGCACCTCCTGGAGGGCAGGCTCCCGGAGCAACACAAGCTCATGAATGAGCTGATCCCTCTCCTCTTCCAGCTGGGCCACAGCTTGGACACATTGCTGGAAACGCCCCTCCAGCAATTCCAAGTCCTCTATGCTCAGGCTTTCCTCTGGGCTGGGAGTAGGCCCGGCTCCGAGGCTCTCCTCGGGGTTAGGTTTCTCCACGTCTGTGAACGTCTCTTCCCCATAAGCCGTCTGCTCTGGGCGTGTCTCCTCCGGCTTCACCGCCTCCTCCGCATATAGCGTCTCCTCCGGCTTCATGGCCTCCTCCACATATAGCGTCTCCTCCGGCTTCACGGTCTCCTCCACGCACAACGTCTCCTCCTGCTTCACGGTCTCCTCCGCATATAGCGTCTCCTCTGGCTCCATGGTCTTCTCCACGCACAGCGTCTCCTCTGGCTTCATGGGTTCTTCCACACAAAGGGGCTCCATTGGCTGCCTGATCTCCTCAATGTGCGGTGTCTCCTCAGGATTCTCAGTCTCTTCCACGTACAGTATGTCATCAAAGTCACCTGCGGCCCCCAGGTAGAGAATGTCCTCCAAGTCCAAGGTCCCCTCCAAAGATAGAGCCACTTCTGGGTCCAAGGGCCTCTCCTCATCCAGGGATTCAGAGTGCTTCTCCTCTTGAAAAGAATTGTCCTCTGCCCCATTTCCCCTGCAAGAGACATGAGGAAGCGTGATTGGGCAGCCACAATCCCAGGTGGTTCTTGACTGGAGCCATCAGCCCCAGGCCCAGGGGGTATCTGGTTCTCACTTCCCCGCACTCGCTTACTCCCTTCCCTCCACGGATCTATCCCCGCACAGCCCATTACTTAGATCCGCTAACAACACACCCGTGATGTCAATGTCTAAGTCTCCGCTTACACACCTTCATGGACAGGAAGCTCACACCTGAGCCACCACTGTGTGTTTCACTATCATAACACTCTAATGTTGAGGTAAAACCTTCTTCCCTGAAATTTTTATCTGGACTTGATTCTTCTTTCTAGAATCAGACAAATCTTCTTTTCCACGTAAGTTCTCTAAACACTTAAAGAAACTAACTTATATTTCAGTTGTTCCATGCATGCCAAGGTTTCAAGTGCCCTCCTCATTTGGGTCACTTCTTTCTGACCAGGCTCCACATTGTCATTGTCCCTTGGGGATGGGACACCCAGGTGTGCTCTGAGCAGTCGGTTTCTGGACACTAAACTTCTACTGATGCAGCTAAGATTCCCTTAGGATATAGGGCGGTTCCACCATATTCTTGACAAATGCTGAGTTTGACTAAAACCCTTAAGGCTTTTTCACAGCAAGTGATTTTAAACCATATCTCTTGTTCCTGTAAAATGTCTTTTTTTTTTTTCATTTCAAAGATTTTATTTATTTGTTTTGAGAGAGAGGGAAAGGGAGGGAGAGAGGGAAACATCAAGATGTGGTTGCCCCTCGCGCGCCCCCTACTGGGGATCTGGCCATGCCCTGACTGGGAATCGAATCTGCGACCCTTTGGTTTGCAGGCTGGCGCTCAATCCACTGACCCACACCAGCCAGAGCTCAATCATTTTGTTAGAATTGGCCCATTCTTCTAACCTGTGAAGGCTCTTGAATACAGATTCTGTAATTCTAACAAACGAGGCCCATAACGCAGCTGCCCTTTGCCTGCTAGCTCAATCAGTTCCTGTCAGGAATGTGTGAGAAATGCACGAGAAATAGAGGCTGGAGGAACCGGGTGATCTGATCCAAGTGCCTTTATTTGATGCTGCGCTGAGAGGCGGGCTGAGTCGGGGTCGACTTCAGCACTGCGGAAGGCAAGAGTGGGGTTTTTTAAAGGAAAAGCGCCGGGTTTGTGAGGGGATAAGGGAGGGGTTAGTCTTTTGTTATTCCAGGATGTGAACCGGGGCAACGGGTTAGGTAAAGTCCCAGGTACAGGAGGGTCAGTCTGGCTACCGGCTACTGCGGCTGGCGCCAGGTGTCTATTTTGCACAGTGGGAGAGAGTTTCGATTAAGCCTCGGGCTACCAAGCAAGTGGGGACAACTGAGTCATAGGCAGTCCAGTGGGTTGGAAACTGGCCTGACTGGGTCATTAAGAGGTTTGGGGGGTGGGGATCCGGCCTGACCCTTTCAGAATGCCCCCCTATTTCTTTGGCCCTCAAGTGGCTTTGGGCTTTCCTGTTTCAAATGCATCTTACCTACCTTGCATCTCTGAGCAATTATTTGAAAATATAAAATACCATGTAAATAATAATTATTATACTCCTACAGTTCTTAGGTCTCATGTGTTCCAAGCCCTATTCTAAATGCTCAATATATATCAGTTCATTCAATCCTCATAATGATTCTATGAGATAGTTACATTTATCCCCATTTTACAGATAAGGAAACAGGTTAAAAGAGATAAAGAAATTTGCTCATGGAAACTCAGGTATTTAAAGTACACCAGTTATAAAACAGACTAAATTTGACTATAGCTTTCAAAAAACTTTTTTTTAAAGATATAAAGTATAAAAGACCCCTAGCTGGTGTGGCTCAGTGGGTTGAATGTTGACCTGGGAACCAAGGGATTGCTGGTTCAGTTCCCGGTCAGGGCACGAGCCTGGGTTGTGGGCCAGGTCCCCAGTTGGTGGCATGTGAAAGGTAAACGTCTGGTATGTCTCTTGCACATCCATGTTCCTCTCTCTCTCTTTCTCCCTCCCTTCCCCTCTCTCTAAAAGTAAATAAATAAAAAATATATTTTTTAAAGATTTTATTTATTTATTTTTAGAGAATGGGGAAGGGAGGGAGAAAGAGAAAGAAAAACCAATGTGTGGTTGCCTCTTGCATGCCCCCTACTTCGGACCCAGCCTGCAACCCAGGCATGTGCCCTGACTGGGAATCAAACCAGAACACTTTGGTTCACAGGCCCACACTCAATCCACTGAGCTATACCAGCCAGGGAAATAAAATCTTTTTTAAAAAAATAAAATAAAACAAAAGTCCCACATATCAAAGAATTTGGTTGACCTGTCTTGAAAAGACCTACTTGTGCCCAGGTTATAAATTCTATGTCTTAACTCCAAGTTCCCAAAAAAGATTGTTTTTACTCTAAATCATCCTGTACTCTGTCCTCTCTAACACCCTGGGAATCTCTGGCTCCCCTTTCTGTTTTCTCATGTTGGCCCTCTGGAAACTATAAAAGTCTGGCTTAGCAGGCCCCAGGCACCATCGGCTTCGTTCAACCTGGCACCCACACCAGAACCTAAAGTCTGAGGGCAACCTTTACAAGCCATTCATATCACTTTACCAGAGCGGTTCCTAGATATTTTTACCAGATGTCACTTGGTACCTCAAAATCAACTGCCCTAAATTATTATTCTCCCACCCCGGCCAGGTGGCTCAGTGGGTTGGAGCATCATCCTGTTTATCAAAGAGATCATGGGTTCAATCCCCGGTGGGTCTGACTCCTGGTTGGGACACATGTGGGATACAGCCAAATGATGTTCCCCTCTCACATTGATATTTCTATCTCTCTGTCCCTTCCTCTCTCTCTAAAATCAACAAAAATATGCCCTTGGGTGAGGGGAAAAAATGTTTCTCCCCAAGTTTGCTGCACCTGTATTCTCCAGCTCAGAGAAACACATCACCATACACCAGGTTGATGTGGCAGGAAATCTCTAAACAGCTCTTTCCTTTCCCTATACAGCCAACTTACTGGGACTGGCCCTTCTGTCTCCGAAAGTCTCGAGGCCCCACCCCCTCTCCATCACTGCCAGGGCCCCAGTCCAAGTCATCATCTCTCACCTACACATTTGATCCCGCCTTTCACCAGGCCTTCTCCCCTAGTCTGCACTCTACAATGCTCTGCTGACTACAGCATACAGCAAGTCATGTCACCCACCGCATCCAGAGACAGCCAGTGGTTTAACAGAGAGGCAGGCCCCTCAAACATGTGGCCCCAACACACCTTTTCAGCCTCACCTCACCATTACCCCCCTAGAGCCCACCCAGTGCTTGACAATCTGGAACATGAGTTAATTTTTACGCGTCCTACTCCTGGCCCACAATGTCTAAAGGATGCAGCTGAGAAAATACAGTTCCTGGTATACCACCTGACTAGGGAACAGTCCTGGAAAGGTGGAGCTCCTATTGCTAGGAAGGATGCACTTGCTCAGCCAGCCAGAACCCACCCTGGTCCTCCACAGAGACCCTGCTTTCCCAGCAGGCAGCCCCCACATCACCCTCCTGCTGGGTCCTCCACCCTGGGGTGTCGTAACTGTGTTCAAGGCAGTATTCTATGCATTTTTCATGAACACTCATTTATATGGTGCTCGTTTGTTTCCTCCATTTTATAGATGAGGTAGCCAAAGCATAAACAGAGCAGAGCAAAGAGCTCACTCGAGCTTCTGCTCCAGAGCCAGAGCTCCTTTCCACACTCTCCTCTTAGAACAGGCACGAGGCCTAAAAGAGGGGAAACAATGAGGGCAGGTATTCTAGAGCTTGGCTCGCAGCACTCAAAATGGATTTGTGTCTATTTGCCTAACGAATTTCTCTTCATCATTCAAGCCCTGCTAAAATCCATCTCCCCATTCTTGTGTTTTCAAAGCACTTTGCATACAGCTCGTCTCTGCAGTTAGTACTTGTGTCCTGGAAGCACGTTGTCTCCCAGGGGAGACGAACATATAGGAGTGTTTGTCTCCCCTGATAGTCAATTTCCTAAGGTCGAGTATAGTTCTCATGCTCTCCGTACCCCAGGGTGGGGCTCTGTCGAAGGAAGGCAGGCAGAAATTAACTGACATCCAAGGAGGAAACTTGCCCAAGGTCAAGTGGTGAAGCTGGATGTAGAACCCAGGCCTCCTGACTTCCAGGTGGTGCTGTTACCACACACCATGTTGTCTCAGTCACCCCGCCCCAGGTGCTAGCCCTCTGCTAGACACTGCCTTCACACAGCTGCCTCTCCCTAGGGAGCTGGGGGGAAAGTAGAGATGGGGGGACCATGGGTAAGGGGGCCGGCTCAGCTGGGGCCTTTGACCTCAGGCTTCCTGGGTCCCCAAACAGCCTGCCTCTGCCATTCTGTCCCTGTCCCTAGAGGCTCCCAGGGCTGTGGCTGGAAGTGTTTGTGACACTGAGCAGGCGTGAGTTGATGTGGGTCTGACTGTGGAGCTGTGTGTATGTATGGCAGTACAGGTGCGTGTGTGTGTAAGACTATGCTCAGCTTTGTGCTGTGTGTGACAGTGAAAGGGTGCCGGGTGTATATTTGCACCACCACCTCTAGGTCCGTTGGGAAGTCCAGGGCCACAGTCTGGCCTGGGGCAGAAATGCTCCCTGCTTGCCCCAGATCCCTCAGCCACAGGTCCCTCCCCCCAACCAGCGGTAAGCTGACAGTGTGGATGGATGCAGCAGGGCCTCCGTTCCAGGGCCCTCCTGCTGCTCTGGGACGGTAGACTCTGCCCCCCTTTCCGGGCCCCAGACAGCAGAGAGCAGGCTGCCTGAGCAGACTTTTAACTCCAGGCTGGCAGATGCCCAGCCTTGCACCAAGTGTCTCCCACACAGTGAACTCAGCAACCCGCGGCCTCCACCTCCGGGTATATTTGGGGTGAGGGCTGAAAGAAACAAGTAACTTGTTTGGCCACTATGGGCCAAACGGCATCCGACAGTTGAGAGGGTTGATTCTTCACGGCCCGTGGGAGTGGAGGTATTATAAAAAGCCACTGACAAACGGAGATGCCAGGACCCCGGGCGGGGTCCCCCACCTCCCCTGGCTGGGTGGCTCTGCCCCGTGCCGCGCCCCGCTGGACCACTACCCGCGCCAGGCGAAAGGTGCTGGTGGGTGGGGGAAGGGAATCCCTCCAGCCTCCCCAGGGACGGCCCCGCTGGCCCTGGACTGTCCTACCTCGCGGCCTGGGCGGCGCCGTCCCCGCTGCGCCGGGGCTCCGGGCTGGCCATGGCTGCGCGACCCCGGGCTGGGTGGCCGTGTTATTAATAGGCGGCCCCGCCGGCCGCCTGCTCCGCGCCCGCCGCACTGACAGCTGCAGCCGACACCGGATCCCAGCCCCGGGCGGGCGCGCCCACTTGGCCCGGGCTCCTGCCCGCGGGAGGAGGGAGCCGGCCGCGCGGCCAGCGGGGTGGGGAGAGGCAGCCCCTCCCGAGACCAGCCTAGGATGGGGGTGGAGTGGGGTGTGGTGCGGGGCGGAGGGTTCGTTATTGGCGTCTCCGAAACTAGCCAGCCTCAAGATCTTCCCAAACCTTCTTTCTCTCCACCCTTCCCTTCCAAGGGTCCCAGTTTCCGGGAGTCAGGAGAGGAGGGTGGGTCTGCAACCCCAGGAGAGCACCTTCCCTGAGAGGGGGCAGGGTCTGGGGTGGCGGACTGAGAGGGACCCAGCAACCACGTCCGTCTGGGGATGTCGGCCGCAGTTGAGCGCCTTGCGGTTCCCATCCGCTCAAGGGGGAGGCTCCTGGCCGCAGCTGTTCTGAGCGGCTGGAAGAGGAGGCTAACAGCCACACCCCAAGCGTTTGAGGACAGTGGGGACCCTGGGAGACTGTGGCCGGGGTTAGGGAAGGACTGTGTAGGAGGGGTTTAAGCCTATAGGGTTGAATCCATATTTAACACAGCTTTCATCCCCCGGGCTGCGAGGTTTCCTGAGATCTCTCCCGTGCTCCACCTGTCACCCCCACCCAACCCTGCTTCTGTCCACTCCAAGGCAAGCCCCCTCCCCCAAGTCATTAGCCCGCCAGGGTCCAGGTCAAACTTCCAACGCTGAAGTCTCTCCCGGAGAGAGCATTCTCCCTTCTGATGCCTTTTTTCCACTTAGCCCCTCTGTCTGGGGAGGTCTTTGACTCAATGGCAGAAGAATCCAGCACTGCACCCGGCCGGGGCTGTGGGTGTGTGTTTAATCAGCGAGGCCTCGAGTCGGGTGTGGAGGCGGGCACCGTGCCAGTGTGCTGGATGTGTGTGGATTGTGTGTCAGCCTGCCCACGGCTGGCTGTGTGCACATCACCTGGTTGTATGTGCGGTGTGCAGAGCAGGAGACTGCAGGACTGTGTGCCCGTGTGTGACCAGTGACCGTGGTGTCCCTGCTGATGTGTGACTGTCCAGTCCTGGGGGAAGTGATTGTGTGTGTGGTGACCCTGCTGGTTGTGGAGTATCTGTGCGTGTAGCCAACTGTTGTGACGGTGTTAGTGGGGCGTGTATGTAGTCTTGTGTGTGGTTGTGTGTCTGCGTGATTGGGGGCTGATGTGTGTGTGTGGATAGGTGCTTACAAGCAGACGTGAGGAGCGTCTTCTGTGTGTGTGGAGCCTGCATCTGGGTTCATTAATTCACGCAGTGAGTGCGCTGCCTGTGGCTGTATATTTGCATCTCTTTGTCTAATGCAAGGGGGTGGGAGACTAACACCCAGGGCAGTCAAATACACCCTTGTAAGGTATGCACAAGAAAAACGTGGGTTTTGGAGGCTGCTGGTCATTTACTGACTTACCCCTGAAATATTCCAGGGGAGGAGGCTGGCAGAGCCTCAGCTGCTGGTCATTTGACAGCTGCTGCCAGTCAGAGGGGAGTGCAGGGAGCGAGCGAGGGTAAGGCCTGCCAGCAGCACTGTTTGCTGTCGGTGCTAGGCAACAGGCAGCAAGGGTGGTATTAGGAAGGTCATCCCTTCCCCTCCAATCCCCTAGTTCAGGATCTGGCCCTGGCAGACCCCAAGACTGAATTCCTTAATCCCTCCTACTCTCCCACCCAAGCCCTTTTTAGGCTGAAACATTGAATCCCCCAGGGTCCCAGAAACTCCTCCACCTCTAGGCCGTTGTTCTTGCTGTTCCCTCTACCTAGAACACCCTTTCCAGCTCTTAACATCCCAGTTTCCACTCTTCTTCGGGTCTCAGTTTACATGAGTCATCTCCTCAGAAAGGTCTTCCCTGATGCGTTCCCTCCCCCGCATGAATGTCCACCCACTGCTGTTTATCTCATCACTTTGCTTTCTGTACAGAGCTCATTACAATCTCTGATAATACTGTTTCTTCCCAATTCCTTCCCTTGCTTTCCCCGCTGGAATGGAAGCCCTGTGAGGACAGGGATTTTGTGTGTCCTGTTTACTGCTATGTTCTCATGGCCCAGCACAGGGCTTAGCATATAGTAGGATCTCAAAATAATAAAAATAAAAATGTAGAATGAATGAAGGAAAGGATGGTCCTACCTAGGCCAATTCAGGAAACATCTGATACTTGCTGTGTGCCAAGCCTGGGCCACTCACCACCAAGGAGTCCCAGGGCACTCAGGGAAACAGACATACGCATGGGCCCAAATTGTGTGCCCCAAAGCCGAGCGAGGTAATGAGGCTGTAGGATTCAGTCCACTTGGCAAACATTGGCACTTGGACTGTGCCAGGCCCTGTGTCAGAACAAATGGCTTTACTTGGCCCAGACCCCTGCCTGCAAAGAGCTCACAGGGTAGAGGATGCTAGAACTGTCTCCTAGGGAGATGAACCCGTGCAGAGAATAATGCCAGATCACTGAGTTGAGTGATGTGGTAGGCAGAGAACCAGGGAAGCCAGGGATGGGAGAGACTCCAGGACTGGGGACAGCCTCACGGACAAAATAACCTGGGCCTGGAAAGATGAGGATGGATGTTCCATCATGCAGCAGGCACAGAAGCTTTGAGAGACAAGCACAGCCACTATCTCTCCATCCTTCCACAAAGGCAGAGCTCAGGAACAGAAGCCCTGGGTCAACTTCTCTGCCCTGTCGTGGGTCATGGGTCATGTCCCGGGGCTGAGTCCTGCTGACAGTCTCTCCTGGGCCCCCTTGCCTTATGGTTTCAGGTGAAGTTTGGCCACTGAGACACTGGCAGATCAGAGGGAAGGAGGAGAGTGAGATCAAGATAGTTACAATCCCCCTTCCCCTGTGACTTTGGCACCTCCACCCAAAAGCCACAGCTCCTGCCGGTTGGTCTGCACACATGGACACACCTCCCTCCAGGTTCATCAACGAGGCTCCCTCCCTTTGACCCTTCAGGCCTGTGGGGAGTGACTTCATTCCATTACCCTGAGCCCCAGGGTGCTTCACCATTCCTGCCCACAGCTCTTGGAATAGTCCCTTCATTAAACCCTCTTCTGACAAATTCTTCACATGTTTCCATTTTTCCCACTGAGACCCCCTAAGGTGAGAACGACACCCACGGAAAATGAACCCTGGGCAGAGAATTTGGGGGAGACCCTCTATTTAAATCACCACCCAAATCCAGAATCAGAAGAGTCGGGAACAGATCAAATCCCTTGCTGGGTGAACTGTGACCTCCTGGCCACCACTCCAGTCAGGGTCCCCAGAGGTCCCTCTTAGCTCACCTTAACTCAGGAATAGGCCTACAGTTACCCTGGCCAGGAGAACAGGGCAGGGAGGGGGGCTATGAGGGTGGGGAGGAGTGAGGCGATGACTGGCAGAGGGAGAGCTTGGAAGCAGACCCGTAGGAGAGGACAGCCGTTTCTGCCACACACCAAAGCCTGACCTACCAGACCTTGCAAAGCCAAGGTCTGAATTGCAGTTCCTGGCCTGTGAAATGGGCAGTTAATGCTACGTTCACAGGACTGATGTGAAAAACAATTAAATGCGAGGCTCAGCACATGAGCAAGTGGAAGCGAGCTTGCTCTGAAAGCTGAGAGGAACACATTCCCCATTATTACTGGTGCAGGTGGAGGCCATTCTGCTGAGTTGCTGTGTGCCAAGAGTGCCAGCCAGCCACCCAGAGGTGGGAGGCAGAGGGTGAAAGATGTCCCAGCAGGGCCCTCCAGCCCACTGCTTCAAGGGAGCAAGAGTTCAAACCCAAGATTTGAAGGTGGCAGTCCTAAGCCTAAAACCTGCCTCTGCACTTACTCACTGTGTGACTTTAGGAAAGTCACTCTATGTCACAGAGATTATTTTCTTCTCTGTGAAATCGGGTAACACTCTTTACCTTACATGTGAGGATGAACTGAGAATACAAAAAACATTCAGTCAAGCACTGATACTTTGTGAGTGCCCAAGGAACATGAACTCTTATTTTTTTAAAGATTTTATTTATTTCTTTTTAGAGAGGAGAAGGAAGAGAGGGAAACATCAATGCATGGCTGCCTCTTGAGCGCCCCCTACTGGGGACCTGGCCCACAACCCAGCATGTGCTCTGACTGGGAATCAAACCTGCAACCCTCTGATTGGCAGGTCTGCACTTAATCCACTGAGTCACACCAGCCAGGGTTATTATTATTTTTTATTTTTTAACATTTTGTTTATTCATCTTTAGAGGGGAAGGAAGGGAAGGAGAGAGGGAGAGAAATATCAATGTATGGTTGCCTCTCGTGCATCCCTTGCCAGGAACTGGCCTGCAGCCCAGGCATGTGCCCTGACTGAGAATTGAACCTTTGGTTCACAGGCCCGCGCTCAATCCACTGAGCTACACCAGCCAGGGCTATTATTATTATTTTTTAAACTCCCTTTTCTCCCTCTAACTCTCCCCGGACTGACTGATTGCAGTATGTCTGTCCATTTATTCACTCATTTATTCCTTTATGCATTCATTTCAACATTTATTAATCCAACAATGTACTAGATCCTAGGAACACTGAGACTAGGAAATCACTAAAGCAAGAGCAATATCTTTACTTCTTCATTGCTGTATTCCTAGCTCCTTGGTTTTCAAAAAATAGTGGCTGGGTAAGTAAATGATATTGGCTGTTTTCTGGAGCACCTACTACATGCCAGGTGCTAAGCATTTTATCTGTATTATTGCAATGAATCCTCAGTACAGCTGTAACCTTATGACATAAGGCCTAAGAAAGCTCATTTACTGATGGTAAAATTGAGACTCAGAGAAGTTAAGCAACCTAGTTGACCAAAGACGTACATACAGGAAATGGTGACACTCGAATTTGGTTCCCTGTCTCCTCTAGTTTTCTTTTTTTATCATCATCAGTATTATTATGCTTAACCTCCTGGGGCTCATAGTCTGGTAAGGGTCTGGTGGACTTTTCCCCTTTGAACTTAGCTGGGAAGGGTCCTGGGCATGGCAGCAAACTTTGGCAGAGCTGGGTTCAAATCCAGTTTACATCTCTGGGTAAGTTACTTAACCTCTGTGAATCTCAGCTCCACTTTCAGGAAATAAAGTTAGGGAGGTGTTAAATGAGAAAATGTAAGGGAAATGCCCACCACTTTGGCTACTATACCAGAGTCTCTTGATAAGTGTTATTCTTTTTCTTTCCCCCTTCCTCTTCGCCAGCTGGGACCCTTATCTGGGGACCTGTGCAGGTGCTGACCACCCGTGCAGAGGATGCCTCGCTCAGGTGTAGGGCTCTCGAGGCAGTACCGAGCGCTGCCTCCAGGGGCGCCACCATATCGACCCCGCGTCCCGGGGATTGTTGTTCCCACTGCGGCCGCGCGAGGTCGCCTGGGCCCGGAGCTTTACCCGCGGGAGGCAGGGAGGTCGGAGCCGGAGCTGAATCAAGGATGTTTTCGGATCACAGTGATTATTAATAATAAACAATGATAATAGTAATAGCACCAGATCCACCGGTAACCAATTTAAAAGGCTGTGCTAGAGGTTGTGGGACTCAAGGGAAGGAGCTAAGCTTTGTCTTAGACCAGGTTCCAATCCAGACCTCTCACTCTCACGCCCAACTCTGTAACCTCTAGCCTCCCTGAACCTGCTTCCTCAGCTCAAAAATGGGAAACATAACAACATAGCTCTTGAGGAAGAAATGAGCTCCTGGAGGGCTCATTGGAGAGCATCTTGGGAAAGTGCACGTAATGTAATTCTCACCTGTACCTTGTGAGGGAGCTATTGTTAAATTCCCTTTACAGCTGGAATCTATTGCGAACCTTCTCCCAGGCTCCCTGGACCTTCCCTGGGTGTGTCTCTCTTTCTCCTCCCCCTCTCCTCCCCCTTTCCTCCCCCTTTCCTCCCCCTTTCCCTCTCCTTCTCCTTTCCCTCTCCTCTCCCTCTCCCTCTCTTCTCTTTGCTCACCCCCAACCTCGCCCAGCCCCCAGAACAGCCCAGAGGCCAGTCTGGAGTTCAGCCTCTAAACTCCACCATCCAGCATGATCACCTCTCCGGACTTGCTCTTTCATCTTCAGACCCTCTGGCTTCTGTGGACACTGTCCTTCCATCCCCAGGTACAGGTTCGGCAAGCAAACTAGCTATTTCCACTACCTCCCCCCCCCAACACACACACAAAGAAAACTGAAGCTATATCCCCTCTTCTTGCCTACCTACCTCTTCCAAAACCCTACCCAGTCAGCTCATCCAGAAAACATTTCCTGGGCTCCCCCTCCCCAGGTTCACAGCTTTTTCACATGCTGTTCCCTCTACCCGTAACACCCTTTCCTCCAACTCTAAAGCCTATTACTGAGAGTTCAGCTTAAATATCACCTCTTCCAGGAAATCTCCCTCCCCTGTGTTCCTGCAGCCTTCATGCTTGTTTGGTGCTTCATCTACCTCCATTACACAGCGACATCCCTGAGAGCAGGAACCACACCCATCGAGGGCCCCACGGCATTGTAGGGCCCAATGACTGGGACAAAGTGAGCATACGTCCAATGAATGAGTGACTCAGCTCGGCCAGGTTCACTCATCGATCTTTTGCAACAGCCCTCAGCTCAGAGGCCCATGCACAGTCACAGAAACAGAGGCACAGTCACACACAGTCACACTTGCACAGTCATAAATAGGCATGTGCAGGGGGCACACACACAAAGGCAAATTCTGTGCTCGTTTCTGCTTCTCTACGTCTGGGTACTTGCGTGTCCTAGGTATGCGTATTCACGCTCTTCTTTTTTTGACTCAGGGTCCTGAGAACAAGTGTTGTGTCTCCTTTGCCAAGCTGGAGGCCATAGAAGAGGATGAATCACCCCATTGAGATTTGGAATCCTGGGGAGAGTGTTATGTCTCCCCAACTAATGTAAGGGGCTGGGCCAGGAAGTGTCTTCCCTACTAGCCTGGGAGCGCTTGGATTGGGCTGCCTCCCATCAGGCTCGGAGCCGTTGGGGCAGGGCCACAGCTCCCCCACTAACTAGTCCTGGGGCACCCCCGAGGACAGAACAGGTGTGATTAGGCTGGGTACCCTAGGAGCAGAGCTGACCTGGATCTTCCCCGTTAGACTGGCCATTCTCACAGGTGTGGCTATGACTCCCTGACCCCTCTCCACCCCTGCCACCTGCTCACCAGTAAGGCCCTCCTCAGCTTAAAATGGCACAGCCATTAGGGCTGGGCTGGGCTGGGCTGGGCTGCTGGGGCTTTGGAAGTATCAGCAAGACTAATAGCAAACCACTCTGCGAGAAGCTGGTCCTGTAGGATCCGCTAGGAAGGCAGGGCCGGGCCCAACTCAGTATGTCCTGGAAACTCATTCCTATGTCTTTGATCACCCACCAAACCTGTCCGGAGCCCCTGGGGCTGGCCCTGTAGTATTCTACTTCTGTTACATTGTTTCATTCTCTCACCAATCCAATCTTGGAATGTAAGTGTGATCATCACCCCATTTACAGATGAGGAATCTGAGGTTCAGAGAAAAGCAGTGACTTGCCCTAAGTCATGTAGCAGAGCTGGGCTGCCCCCTGCACCAGCTGCCCCCCACCCAGGTTAGAGGGGCCCTGCAGAGATAGATTCGGCGTGACTGGTCATGGCTGTGTGTGTGTGCGCGCATTGAACGGGCAGGTGTCCTACTCTGGCCCTATGATGCTCTCCTGCCGGGTGGTGGGAGAGCCTGTTAGGGAGAGTGGGAACAGTGAAAAGGAGCAGGTTCAGGTGGACAGGCAGTCAGCCAGGGCAGGCAGAAGCCTGATCCTGAAACCCAGTCTTCCCCATTCACAGAACAAGCACTGCCCCCACACCCCTACTCTGCTCCTGGCACTGGAGTCCTGGGTTCAAGTCCCATTCACCTCTAACCCCTGTCTGAACCTCATTTTCCCCGTCTGAGAGACAAAAGCAGAGACCTGGTGAGGTCAGCATGTGGGATTCCTGCTCCTTTAAGCCTTTCCCAGAGGAGGGTGAGGCCAGGCTGCAGGTGAGTGAGTTGCCACATCAGCAGGGTGAGACCCGCCCCATTCCCTCCCCCCAGCTCCAGAGGGAGGTCCCAGAGGCCCCAGAGGATGGTGGGAAGTGGGTGGGGAGAAAGAGTTGAGCCTAGATGGCTGGAGAGTCGGGGATGCCTGCAGGGCTGGGCGAGGGAGACTATGTGTGAGTGTATCTGACCAAACATCCGCGAGTGTTTCAGAGTATCAGGAGTGTGTACAAGATAAGTGAGTGCCTTTGACGTAAGGATGTACTCAAGTGTGCAAGCTTGTGAGCAAGAATGTGTAAATGTGTCTGAGCACATCTTTGTATATGCTCTGCATCTGTGCAGATGCCCTGGGTGTGTGGGAGTGAGGACGGTCGTGTTTCTCTTGATGTTTGTGTGAATGTACTTGAGTAAGTATGTGTCTTTGGGTTTGCCCTCTTGTCTGTGTGGATGTTGTATACAGGAGTGTGTGTGTGAATATGTGCCTTTGAGTATCTGTACTTGGGTGTAAAAATGCTTGTGGATAAGTTTGTGGATGACTCTGAGTGTCTTTGTGTCTGTGGGTGACTGTGTGAATGTCCTTGAGTGTAAAGAGTATGTGAATGTGTGTGTCCAGAGTACCTTTGTGTGACCACACAGACAAGTGTGTGCGTGTGACTCTGTGTGTTGCTGGCAGAGTCCTCTCAGAATAGGTCTGAGCCTTCAAGAATCCACGTCCACCGAGCAGCTCCTCCAACTGCCCCTGACTGAGGGAGGTATAAATGCTGCCCCACCCTTTAGAAAAACCCCACACTGTGCCCCACCTCCTGCCATCCCCCTCCTCCAGCCTCCTGCCTTAAAGGGCAGTCCCTCTCGCCCAGTCTGCCCTCTTCCCTTCCAAAGGGAGTCTCAGTCCCTTCCTCCAGGCAGCCTTCTATGACCAGAAAGGAGTATCTAACATTAGCTAAACCCCTACTATACCCCCACTCGATAAATGAAAACACGAGGCTCAATGCCCCGCAGTGCCCTGCTGCAGGTCACACAATGGGCGTGTGTGTTCGATCCCTCCCGTGGCTCCTAAAGCCCAGGACAGGACCTCTGGCTTCCTCCAGTCCCCTGAATGGCCCCAGGCCAGGGCTCTGGACCTGGGAAAGAGAAAGGACGCTGACATTTGAGGAACCCCCAGCCACTTTCTTGGCCCTTCCCGTGTTGTCATTTCATTCACGCCAGTCTTGCTCAGAGAGGTGTGGCAGCTGGTCCAGTGTCACACAGTCAGAAGGCAGCTGAGTCAGGCCTGGAACCCAGAGCTCTACAGCCCCAGATTTCATGCTACTATGGGCAGGGATCGAGGTGAGATCAGCCCAGAGCTTACTGGCTGCTGGTCCTTAAGAGAAAGGCGGAAAGATGGTGAGACATGGGTAGAAATGAGAAACCGTGTCTTGTGACAGTTCTCGTGATGCTGCAGAGCGGAGGTGACACAGTCTCATGTGAGGCCCAACGGCCTGGCAGGACTTCCTGTTCTAATTGAAGTCCCATTTCCTGCCCTGGAGCCCCTTCCCTTGCACCAAGGTGCTGGGATGAGGGACAGTGTGACTAAGTGGGCCCAGGCCGGAGCAACCTCTTCACCAGCTGGTCACAAGGATTTGAAATTTCATATCCGCTGACCTCTGTCCCCTCAAAGCTCTTCTTGTAGATCATTCTGGGCCTTCACTTCTGTTCATCCTGCATGACCTGCCTGCCCAGCACCCTGGCTGTGTTTGCCTCCTGTTGCCTCTTGCTCCTGCTCACAGCTTTCTCTGGGTTGCTCCCTTCCTCCCCGAGAGAGGATCTGCATGGTTTAGTGAATTTGATTCCTGGAGGACAGGTTACAGCCAGGCCACCATATGGGCCTCTGGCCAACTGAGTGAGGGCCAGGCCCACCTCTGGTCCAGTTAGTGGCAGAGCAATTGGGTCACTTGGTTCGGAGTATGGTGACAAGAAGCCAGAAGAAAGGACTGTAGGCAAGGCAGAAACTTAGAATGTGAACAGCTCCCTGGAATCCAGACCCTGATTTTAGCCACTTCCATGAAGTTGGGGACAGTGTCTTTTCATCTCTTTGCACCTGTGCCTGTCGCAGGGCTGGCGGAATTGGGCTGCAGTGACTTTGTTGATGGACGAGTGAGCAGAGTCAGCCAAGGAGCCATGGGGCTCTGATGAAGGCCATGGACATGCAAAAGGGCCTGTGACTCCTGTGTCCTTTAGGTACTAGACTCCAGGGGCACCATCAGCTCGACCCTCCCTGCTTCCATGGCTGTGGGCTTGGGTCTCCCTCACATGGGTCTGCTTCTCTGAGTCCTGGAAATGCCTCGAACGCCTGGTGGCCACCCTGTCGCTCCAGACTCGGGCGAGCACACAGCCTCTCTCTGCCTGCAGGTCTGACTGTATATCCCTGACCCAGCAACTCATAGCCTCTCTCCCCTGGTCCCTTGCTGCCCCGGTGTCCTATTTCTGGCCTCCATGGGTGGCCCTGCCTGACCCTGTCCTGGCCTGAGGGGTGGGATGGGGGGATGGGGGGGTGTGCACAGTGCAGCTCTTGTTCAAGGGATCGGGGTGGGACCAATGCCTGCTCTTGTGTTCCAGCCCTTGTCTTGAGCCTTGGCAGGCCGGAGGGGGAGCTGCTTCTCTGCCTGCAGCATCATCTCAACATTCGTCCCGCTGACTGAGCAGGCCCGGAGCCACCATGGCAGCTGACCGAGAGGGCGTGTAGCTGAGCTCTCCTTCCAGGCTACCGCTGATCCCTTTGCCACTGTCTCCCCCATCTCACAGCCTGTGCCCTGGGCCATGATGAAGATGAGGCTGTGGCTGGAATGGCTAAGGCCAGAGACTGGGTGGATACAACACTGGTCCCAGGGGCTCAGTGAGGGGGTAGGGCTCAGTGAGGGGAATAGGGCTCAGTGAGGGAGTGGGGCTCAGTGAGGGGAATGGGGCTCAGTGAGGGGTGGGGCTCAG
>PVKU01007340.1:0-17001 GCA_004027475.1 Anoura caudifer
TACATATCAAAAGGGTTTAAAACAAAAACTAAAATAAAGGAAAAAAGACAAAAATGGATTAAAACACATTGGTAGAATTTAAAGAATAATAAAACTATGTAAGAGTTTATTTAACTTATTTTATGTTGGGCTTTGCCTTTTATTTACTGGCAGATACTTAAGAGTATTGATTGGTATTTGCCCTGACTGGTGTGGCTCAGTGGGTTGGGCATGGTCCAGAAGACCAAAATGTTGCTGGTTCAGTTCCTGGTCAGGGCACATGCTTGGGTTGCAGGTCAGGTGCCTGATTGGGGGCGTGTGAGAGGCAAGCAATCAATGTTTCTCTCCCTCTCTGTCTCCCTCCCTTAACCTCTCTCTAAAAATAAATAACATCTTTTAAAAATAGTATTAGTAATTGCTTTTACAGTAGCATGTGTATGGTATTCCTACTTTATTTTTCAGTAATTTTTTTTTGGCCTACAACCTACCAGCATTTACCAATAGTAACATATTTCACTCTAGTCATTTATCTTATATCAGGTTAGCTGAAGAATACAACATATCTACAGTATTATTTCCTACAGGATTCCACCATATATTATACTGGATTCACGTGAACACAAAAATATTTTCAGCTACAAAACTTTTCTTTCTCAAGTTAAACCTTTTTCATCCTGTTATGCAAATTTAGAAGTTCATGCAAAGTAGAGATAATAGGATAATGAAGATTCCAGAGTCATCAGTATAACAACGTAATCCCTTTAAATTCTGTTCTATATGTATCAGATGAAAAGAACATAGTTTAGATCTCAAGAATTTCTTTATAAATACAGTTGGCATCTATGAACGACTTTTGTTTCATATAGGTTCCCTCAGTGTTAACTTTCTGTCAAGAAACTCAACTGTAACCAGGCTGGCAGGTCTGGGTTGAAATCTCTTTTTGCCCTCCTCAACTTTCTCTTTCTCCCTTGGTTTGCTCATTTAAAAAAACGCAAATAATAACAGAAACAGTCCTACATGGTTATGATGGAGAAGACTCCAGAGTTCTTAGATCAGGACCAAGGACACAGAAGTGCTTACTGTAATTGCAGGAAAAAAACCCCCTCCTTCCCGCTCCATCCCCCTCCCCCCTCCTACTTCTCCCATTTCCAAGAGGAACTGGTCTCTGCTGGGCGGAGTCCTCATGGCCACACCCTCCCACCTACACTCAAGTTTAGGTCCTGTGTGCGGTTTCCTTCTCTGTTTGAGGATCTGTGGTGGAGTGCCCTTGTTCCGGAGCTCCCCTGCTCCAGGTAAGCCGGGAAATGGGAGGATGTGGGTGCGGGACGCTGGAGTGTGGTAAGAGGCTTGGCCTCCTGACCACGTTGTTGGTGCCCCAGAGAGAGCATGCCTTGCCGGGAAATCCAGACTCAGGTTTGGCTTATTTCAAAACACATCCCCTGTATTATGTTTCCTGGTCTCTCAAAAAGCCTCGTCTACACTGCCTGCAATATTTGTTAAAAACACGGATACATAGCCCTGACCAATATGGCTCAGTTGGTTGGGCATTGTCCTGCAAAGCGACAGGCCGCCAGTTTGATTCCTGGTCAGGGCACATGCCTAGGTGGCAGGTTTGGGGCCCTGGTTGGGGCAAGTGTGAGAGGTGACCGACTGATGTGTCTCTCTCACATCGATGTTTCTCTCTCTCTTTCTCCTTCTCTTCTCATCTCTCTAAAAAGAAATAAATAAATCTTAAAAAAGAAAAACAAATAAACAGATCCCACCCTGACCGAAAGGGGAGCAATATCTGCATGTGACTAAGCTCTCAGTGGTGCTGGTCTGAGGCCTAGCTTGAAATCCGGGATGTCTCAGTGAGGGGGGAGGGGAGGTTCGCGTAGGTCGGGGAAGTGGAGGTATGAGAACTATGGGGCCCCTGTCTCCAATTCTCAGGCTCTGCGTGGCCTTGATCTCCCGTACTCCAACCAGACTTCCTTCTTGTAGGGGGCTAAATAGCTTATCCCAAGGCACAAAGTGTATGGGGGAGCACCAGGAACCTAACACAACAACAACAAACAACAACAAAATGAGTTCCTATTAGGAGCCAGGCCCTGAGTTGGATGGGTAAGGATCAATAATAAGAAGGAAGGATACAGGCTGAATGTTTTGGTGGTTAGTGCGGAACATCACTGCAATGATTAAGTTTTATAGAAAGTGTGTGTGATACTGAACCTTAAAATTGGATGTTGGGGGTGACTGAACCTTAAAATTGGATGTTGGGGGTGGGGTGTGTGAGCTCTGAAGGAAGAGGAGAAGCTAAGGAGGGACACAGGTGAGGAGAGATCTCCAGGTCAGCAGTATTCAAATACTCTGGGATCAATTACATCTCAATTAAAAACAAAGGGGTGGTACTTGCAAGCTGCCTTGAGAGAATACAGTAATGTCAGTAAATGGAAGTTATACCTACTCTACTCTGTACTGTGTGTAGAGAAATCTTTTACGGACAATTGAAATAAAGTGTTTCTAACACCCACGTGCTTGCCCCTCCCCCCCTGCCCCCGAAAGCTCTGGGCCAGAGGTAGGTCAACCTGGAGAAAGAGAAGGAAGAACTGGGGTTGAAGCCAGCCTAGAGTGGGCTTGGTGCCAGATAAGGGACAGACCACGAGGAGTCTCACGGGCTCGGCGAAGGATCTGGGGAACCCTAGGCACGTTCTAATCCTGTACCTGTGCAGACAGGCAGGCATGGCCTGGTGGACACTAGTCTCAGGTCACAGGGTCATCCCACAGAGCCCACAAGTCTGAAACCGAAACTGCTATGTAACAAGTTTTTGATAAATTTGGTGCCAATGTATTAGGCAAAATATCACCTGACATGAAGCTTTTTATAGTCTTTAATTATCCCACTTGGTTTGAACACACATACATTCTGCTCCGTAATTATTAGTGTTTAATTAGGGAGTGTTTCCCTGTGTCATTCCATAGACTTATACATGGTCTATGTAGTACATCCATTTTCTAAAATACAAAATTCTGAATACTGTAGTCCAGTGGTCTAGCGGGGAGAGACAACAGCTGGGACTGGATGGAAGTGGAGTGAGAAGTTACCTGCTTTTTTCAGTCTACAATACATGGTGTGCCTCCTTCTATATCAGTACATTTGGCGCTACCATCTTTCTTTAAAACCTGCTGTACCTTCTTGAACAGCATGTATTTAACATGTTTGTAATGTAGTTTATTCAGCCAATACTGACAATGGATATTTCCAATGTTTCCACGTTTTTGAAGTTTAAACCAGTACCAGAGAGAATGTCTTTGAATACATCTCTTTTTGTTGTTCTTTTACTTTTTTGCATATATTTTTAAGTATGTTTTCAAGTGATATGTTTGTTACAAAACAAAATTCAACTGAGCAAATTTTAAAGATCTTATTGGCTTTATTCAACAATCCAATGGGGCAGCACGCAATCTTGCAGACAGAAAGGAGCTCTGAGGAGCTGTACAAAATGAAAGATTTTTACAGGCTGAAGGGAACAGGAAGTTGCAGGCAAAGAAGCCAGTCGGTCGGCTATTTTGAGGTTCCTTTCCTTTAGGGGATGACAGGTGCCTCTCTGGCATCTGACCCGTGAGCGCTGACCAGCGGATTCCTGACTGACTGGTTTGAGATTCCGTTTCTGGGAGAGCTGAATCTTGGTTTGGTAACTTAGGGCCCAGCATGAGTCACTTATATTTGGGCCTGTTTTCTTGTTCTTAACATGCAGTTTTTAGAATTAGTGTTAGTGGAATTATAAGGGCAAAGCAAAAATTTTTTCGGTTGTTGATGGATAGTTCAGCATTACTTTCTTTAAAAAGAAGTTTTCTACTTCAGTTGTCTATAGTGCTTGAATAGCTACCACCCAAAGCCAAAATGGGGCATTAATGATTTTTTTCAGTCTTACTGATACAATAAGCTTAGTAAAAGGAGCAGATTTGTAATTCTTAGATTATTAAGTTTCTGCGTTTGTCCATAATCATTTGCTTCTCTGCTTTTCTTCATGAGAAGTTGTTTTTTTGTTTTACCTTCTGGCCTGGTAGGTATTCTTTATTTAGAGATGATTTTTTTACCAGTAAATACTGAAAATTTTCCCAGTTTTGTTTATTTCCTGGGTCTCATTTCACAAATGAGGCTTTTGTTGCATGTTGTTTCATGGGAGCAGAATAAGTCACACTTGTGAGTGTTCTTTGGGACATAAGGATTATTTGGGGCTGATTATTTTTGAAAGGTTACTGATGCAGGAGAATCTCTGAAAACTGTGTAGAAGTTGCCCTTTTGTGAAGGAGATTTACTTTTATAAGGGAAATCTCCATTTGTAAGGGTGCTTCTCTCCATATTGGGAAGCTAAAGCTCTAGAATCTCTTTATCAATGAGGCAGGTACTTAAATCTGTTTATCAACCTTACCTTTATTTACTCTGCTGGATAAGCTCCCATAACTGTCCCACCCCAACATCTTTTGTCTTCAGCTGAAGACAATATTTAAGGTGATGGCTTAGGCCATTTCATGAAGTTAGTTTTTCCTAGGTCTCTCACTTGTGTATAGGAGGTATATATGTTATTCACGGAGATGTCTCAGCTAAGAATCTAGGGGGGTACAGGGAAAAGTGAATTTCCGTATACAACGCATGTAGAGAAGCAAGGATATTAAAAAAAAAGTAAACTAAATTTGGTAAATGTGAATTCTGAGCCATCATAAATTCTGTTTCAAGCCTCAAAATTGATGAGGGTTTCCTTAACTTCTGTATTCTCACAAGACAAAAATTTATAGTGATATTATTCTTATATACCTGATTCTAAGAGTTTGGAATTGTAGGGGAGAAAAATATTTTCCCTTCTACACACCTAGGGCCTGTGGCTGATCTAAGAATTAAATTGACATCAAATAGATTAACAAGAGAAAAAAAAAACATTTTAATTACACTTTTTACATGCAGAAATTTCACAAAGATTTGAGAGTCAAACGGGCGGCCAGACAGTTGAGACTTCATCTTGAGGTGAGGAAAGGGCTGGGAGGCTGGGGACCTGGGGTTGGGGGAGGCGATTCACAGGAAGGTGAGTGGAGGACATTTTCAGTACACAAAGGCTGTCCTGTTAAAGCAGGAGTTTCTGAGGCGAAAAAGTTATCTGTGGTGAGAGCTCTCTTTCTTCTAGAAAGACCCCCTTCCTAATGTTACTTTTCTGTATAATTGCGGAGTCCTTCCACAAATGGGGAAATTTTATACTGTTGGGGGGGGGGGGCAGTTAAGGAGCTAAAAGGCTTTTCCTGAGTCTGTTGAGTCTTGATTGCCTTCAGCTTAACATAACCCACATCCAAAAGGGCATATTTGAGGGAGGCATGTTCCGAACCCCTTCAGGATGTAAAATAAATTCTCCCCAGTTACATGGATAGGCGACCAACGCTGTGTTTTAATTTGGGTGTGGCACATCTATCTATCCCAGAGCCTGCGCCCTTTTCATAGCCCCAGGTGGGGTGAAGGGAAAGTAGATGGGATGGGGGATGGTGGTTCCAAGGGTGAGAGTAGATAGGCCACCATGACAAAGGCATGAGAATGAAAGACTGGGGTTAGGAGAGGATAATTGTGTTTGACTGGAATGTGGTAGTTGGACCCCTTGAAAGAAACTCAGGGTGGTTTTTCTTTCTTTCTTTCTTTCTTTTTTTTTAAAGAAGTAACTTCTCACCCACAGCAACTCATGATTTGCGATAACAAACAACTGTTCTGACCAAGAAAGCTGCTTAATTCCCTCTGAGCTTCCAAATTCTGGAGGAGCAGTTGTCCAGCCAAGCTGTGACTGGCTGCAGGCTGTGGGAAGGGCTCCTCTTGGCAACTGGAATTAAAAGGTCTGAAGACTCAGGACTTTATAGGGTACCAGCAAAGTGAGGACTGAGATTTTCGGGGATATCCACTTCTTACTGCAGAGCCCAGCTTCCTGAAGAAAACCCCCCTCAGGCCAGTCCATTATGCAGAGCTCCATGGCAGTTGAAGCAGCTCTGGCAGGACTCCAGGTAGAAATCAACTGTCCCATCTGTCTGGATAACCTGAGAGACCCTGTCACCATCGAATGTGGGCACAACTTCTGTCGCTACTGCATTGAACAGTCCTGGGCTGATCTGTGGGACAGACTCCCTTGCCCTGTGTGCCGTCATCTGTGCGAAGAGAAGAACTTGAGGAGCAACACCCAGCTGGGAAGGATGATTGACACTGCCAAGCTCCTCCAGATCATCAGGAGCAAGAAGAAGCATCAGGAAGAGAGGCACTTGTGCGAGAAGCACAACCAGGTCCTGACCCTCTTCTGTGAGGAGGACCTAGAGGTGTTGTGTCCCCTGTGCACTCAGCCCCCCGACCACCAGGGCCACCAGGTGAGGCCCATGGAGGAGGCCGCTGCCCATCACAGGCAAAGGCTCAGCAGTTACACTGAGCCCCTCAAGAAGCAGATGGTAGACGCTCAGAAATTAATAAGCATTCAAAGCAAAAAAACCTCAGAGCTGAGAGAGAAGGTGGAAAACCAAAGGCTGGAATTACTCTCTGAATATGAGCACCTGCAGCAGTTTTTAGAACGTGAACAAGCAGCAATTCTTTCCAGATTAGCTGATGAAGAAAAGACTATTCAAAGGAAACTCAGCGCTAATATAACTGCATTTTCAGAGTACAATTCCACACTCAAAGGTCTACTAAGTAAGCTAGCACAGAGCAGTGTGCTGCCGGAAGTGGAATTGCTATTAGAAATTAAAAATTTCTACAAGAACTCTGAGGAGTACAGTCCATCAGTCTTTTCAGCTCAGTTAAGGAGGGAAGGCTGCAGTTTTCCTTTCCAGTACTCTGCTTTGCAGAAAATTGTACAGAAATTTAGAGTAGATGTCATTCTAGACCCTGAAACGGCACACCCTAACCTGATTGTCTCTGAGGATAAAAAATGTGTGAGATACACAAAGAGAAAACAAAAAGTTCCAGATTTTCCAAAAAGATTTACAGTCAACACAGTTGTCCTGGGTTTCCCATTTTTTCATTCTGGCAGGCATTTTTGGGAGGTAGAAGTAGGAGACAAATGCAAATGGGCTATTGGGGTTTGCAAAGACTCTCTTTCTACCAAGATGAGGAGAAGCCCATCGGCCAGTCAGGGGTGCTGGAGGCTTCGGCGGCAGGAAGATGGTTATGATGCTCCAGGAGCTGGCAGAACCCCTCTTCTGTCGGAAGTGAAACCCACAAGCATTGGCATCTTCCTGGACTGTGAGATGGGTGAGGTCTCATTTTACAACATGATTGACAAGTCTCATATCTGTACTTTCTCTGACACTTTTAATAGACCTCTTAGGCCTTATTTCTGTGTGGGACATGATTCAAATCCTCTTAGAATCTGTACAGGAATAGATTGTGAATGAAAAATTTCTAATAGGCTGGGCCAGTTTCATAATTTTTTTTACTGGAAGGTGGGTTTT
Organism: Anoura caudifer; assembly: GCA_004027475.1. Taxonomy (NCBI): domain Eukaryota; kingdom Metazoa; phylum Chordata; class Mammalia; order Chiroptera; family Phyllostomidae; genus Anoura; species Anoura caudifer. The sequence goes on from PVKU01007340.1 coordinate 7,423, forward strand.
TCCTTTTTAATTGAAATTACTGGGTGACATGGGTTAATAAAATTACATAGGTTTCATGGGTACAATTCTGTAATACATTACCTCCTACCTCCCCCTGGAAGGTGGGTATCAGATTAACATGACAGTAAATACAATCCCCCCATAACAGCTGCACCCCTCAAGAAGAAAGTTTCATTTTGTTTCAACAACAAGGACAGACAGCATTAAGACCTTCCAAGATCTGAGGCTGCCCAGCTCTTCTCCCATGTCCTGCCACACACTTGGTTGAAACTATACACGGTGCTTGTGGTCTTCTTTAGCTGTCTGCCCTGCTTCTTGACTCACAAATTTGCCTGGAGTTCCTAAGCCTCCGTCCCCTCTGGGGCACTGACCTGGCGCTCCCACGGCACCTTGGGGCTTGCTGCCAGCACCTTGGGGCTTGCTGCCGCTATTTCACTTTGTCCAGAAACGCTAGTCCTCTGTAAGCTACAAACCTGGTCTGTCTCAGTAAATTGTATCCTTGGTGCTAGCACAGTATTTGCCTGATGAACATGCTTAACACTTTTAAAAATCATTTTATTAATTTCTTATTGAATGTATTGGGGTGACATTGGTTAATAAAATTCTATAGGTTTCAGGTGTACAGTTCTGTAACACACCATCTGTATATTACATTGTGTTCACCCCAAATCATGTCTCCTTCCATCACAATTTATCCCACCTATAAGCATGCTCAACATTTAAAATGTTTTGGTCATTCTTTTGTTTTGCTAGTTCTAGTACTTAATTTCATTTTCTTTTATCGTTTGAAATGTTCATTATTGGGTTTAAAGAGTGCTGGTGTTCACAGAGCCGACGCATTACAACCTGAGTATCCTCATTTTTGAACTATACCTTTTTCTCTGTAAACCAAAGTTCATCCCATAAACCTTAGAAACTGACTAGATTCACATTGATTTTAAAAATAAATAAGAATTAATCATCTACCATCTGTGTCTTCCTTTTGAAAAAGAAAACAGCTGCTCTGGCTGGTGTGGCTCAGTGGGTTGAGTGCCGGCTTCAGATTCCCAGTCAGGGCGCAAGCCTGGGTTTCGGGCCAGGTCCCTAGTAGGGGGCATGAAAGAGGCAACCCCACATTGATGTTTCTCTCCCTTTCTTCTCCCGTCCTTCCCCTCTCTAAAATAATCTTTTTAAAAAAGAAAATGGCTGACAGCAAAGTCATAGAGACAGATTTCCAGAGAAGGCAATGGTTTTGAGACATACCCCTCCCCACCAAAAAAAAGGGAAGGGGAAAAGTCAGGAAACTTGTAGATAATCTGAACTTTAAAAATAGTTTGCCTTTAGTCTGTGAATCTTGTCATTTGGGGGATTCAATGGTATTGCCTGCAGGTGATACACCATCACCTTTACCTTAGTAGAAAACACTTAGAATGCCCCGCAATGGCTGTATCTGAAGGAAACAGGTGTTGGCCCTCCATCAGTAACAGTGGCATGAGACTAAACAGCTACATTCCTTGCCAGACAGTTGTGTCTAGGTTAAGGATTTCCAAACCAAACACTGATCATTCAGCTAAATACCAAAGATATCAAAAATAGAATAAATTAGCAGCATACTTTATCCCCTCCCCTCATATTAAGCTCCCAACCAAAAGTGTTTCTAAGGCAGCATGTTATGTGCCAAAAGCAACTGATAAAGGGGCACATTAGGAAAACAGAAATAATGCCATTTACTCCTAAAAATACTTCACTGTATCTGGAGAATGAGATGTGTTTAATATCTGTATAGAATTTTTAAGTATAATCCAAGACTAAGAGACATGTCCTTTTTACTTTTTAGACAAACTTAGAGCCACAGAAGATCCTTTTCCTATCACTGAACTTACTGCTCCTGTGAAGGGACATATTAAAATACTGAAATACAGAACTTCCTGAAGAAAGGGCAAAAACAAAGAGAAAGTTGAAGGTTTCCTAAGTACTTAGGCTGTTGCCACCAGAAGGTTGTATAGATGTAACAGCGATGGTTACTCTAACACTGGACAGGCTGACACTGATCCAAGTAATCTTCACAGCTTATTTCTGGAGAATGGAAAACTGTAGGAGTTTGCATAGTAAATAACCTTGTGAGACCTTGATTCTACAGTGAAAAAATTTCTTTATAAAAGCTACAAAGGCCAAGCTGCCTTCCAATACCACGCAAGCATATGAAATATATGCTAAGGCTCCGTGGGAAGAAACAACACAAGAAATGCCTTCCCTGTCAGTTTGAAAGTGGGAAAAACTTACATGATCAAGTCCCTGTTTTAAATTCATTGGCATATTGGGGTCCCTCTATAAACAGCCAAATTATTACAGGGCTCTTAAAGGGCCATGTGGAATAAGTGTTGGCCCAGGAGATGTTTAAACTCTAGGTCCTGGGATGAACCAGGTGGCTAAATCATTTCAAAATGTGCAAGACAGACATTCTCCTTTAGTTACCAAGACTACAAATCACTTTTCACATGATCCACAGCCCTACATGTTACATAGCCACACAGGTGAGTACCAAATTCAGGTTTCCGACAAAAATGGTAAACTGTTACTTGGCAAAAGCTGCAGTTTGCTATGACAGCTTGTCAGGTAGTCAGTCTTAAATTAGTCTGGATCCCTCAGCAATTGCTGTCTTGACCTTGAACTCATATTCTACTTGGATGAGAGCCTAGGTCAGAGGAAGTGGAAGCCAACAACCGCTTGCTCAACAGGGCATTGTGTCGCTTTAGGTACACGATAATGTCTCCTTGCTTTTCGACAATTTCTTCTAGACTTGAAATGGTCCTGCAAAGAATCAAGATATTAATAGGTTACACATATTCACCAATACTCATTCGTCTCTTTGCAAATAGGTCCCTACCAGTTGAAGACAGTTGAAAGTAAGTACAGCATATTGCTTGTTTCCTTTTCTTACATGTTCTATAAGCCAAGCCAATATTCCAAAATGAGATTCTTTCATTCGACTGGGTTTCACGAGTCAAAAGAAAGTACCATCAAACCTAATTCTTTAAAAGCACACATGCACAGTCATAATCCCCAAGGAGAATGGTGTCTAGATTTCCGGGTGGAGGGGAGAAACTTAATTCTCTTTCCGTCAGCTATTTAATCCCCACCCCAAGCTTACCTGAAACCAGTCTCTGAAGTAATATTGCTGGGGTAGGCATAGACTTTTTCTTCTTCAAGTACATCAGGCTGTGGTTTGGCTTTATTAAATTTTCGAATCTTCACTGAAATAAAGTCACTGTCAGGTTATCTAATTATAAAAATTTTTCCATTTCCATTTATTTAAGTTACAGTAATTGGCTATTTTCAAAAATGTGAATATGCATAGAAATGATTCATAAAGAGAATAAGCACATTCGTTTATTGATGTGCTCAAACATTTGAAAGTCTACTACATGCCAAGCCTGTACTAAGCACCGGGAACACAGTGATTACTGATAATAATAATAGGTATCATTTTTTTGGACTAAAAACACAGAAGGCAGAGATGAACTAGTTTACATGAAACTCATTCAGTTCTCAGAATCACCCCGAGGTGGGTGCTTTTATTTCTCCTTATTTTCTATAATCAAGTAAACTGCAGCCCAAGGAACCTAGACAAGTACCCAGGGCTCTAACTCAGGAAGCAGGACTCCAAAGATTGCTGTGGACGCTGCTCTATACGAAGAGGTACTTACTAGTCCAGGGAAAAATACAAGTAAGCCTACATTCCAAGACAGGATGAAAAGGACCATCAATCAGCACTTGCACAGGGGCTAAGACAGCCCTGGAAAGCAGCTCGTTACTCAGCAGGAGTGGGATGGGGGCCAGGGGAGGATCAGAGAGGAAGAGGGTAGGGTGTGAGTCCAGCCTTGACAGAAACCCGAAGTTTATAACAGACAAGTGGAGTGGAGGAGATGGTGTTTTAAATTTTCAAATCTTCACTAAAATAATAAAGCTTTAGTTGAGGGAAGAGCCAGGACAAATACTTAGGATCCTGAGAAGGGGACAGCAAGGCAGTGAGTGAGGGTGTGTGTGAGTATGTGTTTTTTAATGAAGTACGTATATTCAAAACTTACACCGAGACAATAGCTTTAACACAGAATAAGATAGCTTCAGGAGCATAAAACAAGCTACTTTACAATGTTACGTCTCAGGGTCCTCAATTTCTCACCTCTTCTGACTTAAAGGAGGTGGCCCAGATTGTACTTTCAGCAAAGTAGGGGCGTGGACACTGCTAGCCTGGAAAAACTCACGGTATATCCGCTTGAACTAAAAATATTTATTTTACAAATAGCACTAGCACAGGGTCCAAATATGTAGCAACCACCACTTTTCAAGAGTATCATGGGGGAATTAAGTTAACAAGTGCTCTGTTGTATGTGCCACTATCAGACATTCACGGTCCTGCTCATACAGAGTTCAGATAAAAGCCCTACAAAGGTAATCACCAAAGCAGTTACTATTTGGCTATCTGAATTCCCTGAAGCAAATGACTTATGTTATTGTATTATATCATTCAACCATGACCTCTTTTGTTTCCAGTGAGTAGGGCTGGGCATAGACAAGGGGTGAGGCTGGAAAGGTGGGCAGGGAAGATGTGAGAGGCTATGCTATGATAAGGTATTTGGATTTTATCCTGAGAGCAAATGGGTCGTACCACCATCCCTGAAGAGCAGGGATGTGTAGGCGCCAGTTCATGGAAAACCTTTTACACCACACTAAAACTTCAGATTTTCTTCCTTAGGCCCTTAGAAAACTCTGAACTGGGAAGTTATCAATGATTAGATTTACCTGTAAACACAACCACCTTGGCAAGAGTAAAAAAATATGAACCAGAGGACAATTTTACTGGCTGCAGGAAGGCTGATAACTGAGTGGCCTTCATTAAATCTGCTTATTTTTAAATGCATGGACAGCTCATCAAATTTAGTATCTCGGAACCATTTCAAGTTTTATTTTCCTAGCTTTCCTTATAGAGGCAGTCAAGCAAATTAGTGCTCAATAGGAAGAGTCCATCTTGGTTACTAGAGATTAACTACTTGCAATGCAAATAAAGTAGTTAAGGTTAGGTTAGAATTAGTGTATCAGAGAATCATGCCCTAAAGAGTTACTCTTAACAATCATCAAAACTAGCTATCTTTTAAAGTAGAGAGAAGCAAGAAAAATGCATTTATCAGGGGACCAACCTTAAATTTTCTGTGACAATGAACAAAAACAACATCTGTCTCCAGAAGCAACTCTCTAAATCTCTCCTGTGAGAGCCTACAGTACATTTAAAGGGACGTTATAGTTTAAAAAGTGCACCTATTATTGAGGATGTGGAGCGAAAACAGTCATACTTGAGCCTTCTAAAGAAATTCAGTATTTGCAGAACCCTATAAGTAAATTTATGATTGTTAGAATTATAATCTATTTATTTTACAGGCTTGGATTATCAGTGATCAAGTTTTCTTAAATTAGGAAGCATGTTAAGATTTAAAAGGACAATTTTTCATGGTGTGTTAAAAAAAAACATTTAAAATTTTATGTAAATAATATAAATTATGCTTCTAAGTCTTTGACTATAGACCAAAGCAATTCTTTCCAATTAGGAAGACAATGAATTAAAATACAAGGTAGCCCTGGCTGGTGGGGCTCCATGGACTGGGGTTGCCGGTTGCATTGCCTGCATTGCCGGTCAAGGCATGTGCCTGGGCTGTGGTCCAAGTCCCCAAATAGGGCCATGTGAGAGGCAACCTACATGATGTTTCTTTCCCTCACTTTCTCCCTCCCTTCCCTTCTCTCTGAAAAATAAATAGATAAATAAAATCTTTAAAATAAATGTTACATGATAAAGGAAAATCCTCTCTATTTGTTCAAGTTTAGGTGTTGTGTAACTACTATAATTGTGCCCCCAAATTAGTTCCTCTCAGAATCCTTGGGATATCTTCCTCTGCTCAAATGGTGGCAGGTTTTTGTATTTTTGTTTTTAACATTACCTGGCTTACTAATAGCATGACTAATTTTAAATGCTGCAGCAAATCCTTTAAAAACGGTACAGTAAATCCTAGAGAAATACCCCTTAGGCTCCATTTTAACACTGTTGATGTCCCCTTTTTAGATGATGATGCTCACATGATCTTTGGAATACTATTGTCACTTATGTCACAGAGCATTCTGTACAGATATTACAGAAAATACTTGACTGAAGGCTTGCACCTGTTGTAGTAAACCGAAGACATGGAGATGTTATAAAATAACATGCTAATTGAATTCCATGCTCAGATCTAACTTAGGACGCCACTAATAGAACTTGAGAAACATGCTACATCATAGAATGGAACTGATCAATCAGGATAATTCCAGGTTCATTCTTTCACGTGGATCACTGTCCTGAAATATTGAGCTGTTTCCTGAATAGTGAAAAATGAACCTCACTTTACAACTAGTTTCAGGCTTCTCTATTGCATTAAGTGGGTGGTGTGCATTTCTTTTTTCAGTGACAACCAGAATGTTCAGATGTTTTCCTTGTACCTCGCACTTCTTTTTTTAGTAAGGTTCAAATGTAATCTACCTAATTTGGCCAATTGTTAGCTGATAACTACAGGAAAATTTAAAAGTCTGTTAAGATGGGACAGCATTCATATTTATAAACTAGGTGTTCCATTCCTATCCTAAATACTTTTCTCTGGGCCCTCAAGCACCCCCCCCCCCAAAAAAAAAATCAGTAAAATAAAACACAAGCTAAGACTCATGTTATACTTCACAACTAGAGAAGTGATTTCTTTGAAAATGGACAGATAAGGTACTTTGTTGTCATAAAATGACTGTTGCTCAATGGCACACAGGGAGCTACTACTGAGAACAGACTTTTTTTTTTAGATTCTATTTATTTTCTAGAGAGATAGGAAGGCAAGGACAAAGGAGGAGAAGAACATCAATGTATGGTTCCCTCTTGTGCGTCCCTCCAGTGGGGACCTGGTCTGCAACCCAGGCATGTGCTTTGACTGGGAATTGAACTGGCGACCCTTTGGTTCGCAGGCCCATGCTCAATTCACTGAGCTACACCAGCCAGGGCCTCATCTATTTTTCATATTAACATAGCTAGCTTACTTTAATTTTACTACTGAGAGTTTTATTTTTATTCACATATATATTTTTAATGAGAGAGTTAAATGAGAAGAGGCAGACAGACCAACCCTCAGATAGTTCTAAATTTGTAAAGAAGTGGGTTCTTAAATGATCTCTCCCAAAGCAATTTTGGGCTTAATGCACTTTTGCATGCGTTATTTGCTTATTTTGTAGTTTGTTACTTTTAATTTGAAATGCCAGATCTACATTTCAGTTGTCTCTCAGGAATCACACATTTGTGAGCTTTTTGGGATTTTTTTGATTTATAATGGAAAGGCTTCACTTTCGTTCACAAAAATTTGCAGATGGCCCAAATTTAGAAACGTGACTCACGGGTATCTTCCTGTTGGTTTGAAATGAAAGAAGTTTGGATGTGGTCAGCAGTGACAGATCCAGGTGCTCAAAAGGTTCTCAGCCACATAGAATATCTTTGAGAACAACCTCCCTGTGGCAAAGACAATGGGTTGGGCTTTTTAAGAACAGCCTAGTTGTATTTCTCACCTGTGTAGATGAGCAGACATGTCAGGGAGCAGATCAGTTCCAGGGCCAGGATGGCCAGGATGAGGTCAAGATACAGCCTGCTGGACTCCGGGAAGGAATGCTGGATGCACAGGATGAGGAGAAGTGCTGTGTTGCCTGAGAAGAAGGAATATCACCATGGCGTCAGCCAGAGCCCACTGTGACACCCCAAGGCGACGCATGTACCCAGAGCCTTTTATGTGTAGCAGTGAAGGAAGTTAGGGGATAAAAACCAAAAAACTGTTCATCTTTTGAGGGAAATGAAAACCAAAACTAAACATCAAAGAGTTAATGATGTCTCATAATACAAATATATGACTCTGGACTTCCTTAAAAACTAAGGAATGATTTTTTGCTTTATAGAATTATTAACAATGATATCCTTTTGGGTCCTTTGTGCATTTAAAAAATGAAGCAGTTTTTAGAAATTTGCGTTATCCTAGTTCTTCTGGATCTGCCACCTTTTGTGAACTAAAGTCATTAACTCACTCTGACCTCAGATTCCTCCTCTTTAAACCTGGGGAAATAATACTTGTCACACAAACCCTGCAGTGGGAGGAAAGGAACTGACAGTGCCTAAGCAGGTGTTCGATAAATGGTAGATACCCAAAAAATGGTGGGTACCATTATTATAGTAATTATGGTTTTATGGGACCCATCCCAATTCTAGGCATATACCATACAGCCCCTCCTCCGGGCAAGTCCCTATGGCTGACTTACAGGCTCAGGCCCCACTACAGCAAGACCCAGCCTCTTCTCACTCACTGGGCAGTAAGTGTTTGACAGAGTTTAAAAATGTATATGGGACTCCCAGCCAAGATGGAGGCACAGGCAGACACACTGTGCCTCTTCTCACAACCAAAATTAAGGACAACAAAGATTTAGAAACAAGAAAACAACCAGAACTCAGAAAATCAAACTGTTTGGAAGTCCAACAACGATTCATCCAGACGGGTAAGAGGGGAGGAGTCATGGCAGGAAAAACCGGAGGTGCGGACCGGGCACACAGGCAGCAGCGGCTGGCAGCCCCCAGGTGCACAGGCGGCGACTAGCAGACCCCGGGCATGGGGTGGCAGCTGTGCAGAACCAGTGAGGCCGCACAAGGCAGCTGGCTGACCGGGTGGTCCCACATTCACTCGCAGATAATCCAGGAGAAGGGGAAGCGGTGAAAGGGAGGGGAATCCAAGAGTGAGTGGAGCAAATGCCATGGTCTCCTCTCAGACCCCACCCCCACATACAGCATCACTACCTGGCGACTGGGCTGTCCCGCCCTGGGGAACACCTGAGGCTCCACCCCTCACTACATAACAGCCGCGACTAGACCAAACAAAACAAAACAAAACAAAAAAAAAACCAAAACCCAGAAATGAAAATGGCTCAAACCAGAGAACAAATCAAAGCCCCAGAGCCAATTTATCTAAGCAACGAAGAGATTGCCAACCTATCAGATGCACAATTCAAAACCCTGGTGATCAGGATGCTCACAGAATTGGTTGATTTTGCTCACAAATTAGATGAATAATGAAGGCTACAATAAGTGAAATGAAGAAAGATGCATGGGGAACCAACAGAGATGGGAGGAAAACTGGGACTCAAATCAATGGAGTGGACCAGAAGGAAGAAACAAACAAACAAAAAAAAAAAAACAAGGAAGAAACAAGAATTCAAAAAAATGAGGAGAGGCTTAGGAACCTCCAGGACATCTTTAAACGTCCCAACCTCCGAATTATAGGGGTACCAGAAGGGGAAGAAGAGCAACAAGTGGAAAACTTATTTGAACAAATAATAAAGGAGAACTTCCCCAATCTGGCAAAGGAAATAGTCTTCCAGGAAGTCCAGGAAGCTCAGACAGTCCCAAAGAAGTTGGACCCGAGGAGGAACACACCAAGGCACATTATAATTACATTACCCAAGATTAAAATGAAGGGGAGAATTCTAGAAGCAGCAAGGGATAAGGGC
>PVKU01007340.1:17101-89189 GCA_004027475.1 Anoura caudifer
AGAGACCTTACAGGCAAGAAGAGGCTGGAAAGAGGTATTCCAAGTCATGAAAATCAAAGACCTACATCCAAGATTGCTCTATCCAGCAAAGCTGTCATTTAGAATGGAAGGGAAGATAAAGTGCTTCTCAGATAAGGTCAAGTTAAAGGAGTTCATCATCACCAAGCCCTTATTATATGAAATGTTAAAGGGACTTATCAAAGAAAAAGAAGATAAAAAATATGAACAGTAAAAAGATAGCAAACTCACAGGTATTAACAACCAGACCTAAAACAAAAGCCAACTAAGCAAACCACTACAACAGGAGCAGAAACACAGAAGTGGAGATCACATGGAGGGTTAGCAATAGGGGAGTGGGAAGAGGAGAGAGGGGGACAAGATACATAGAAGAAGTAGCATAGATGGTAGGTAGAAAATAGACAGGGGGAGGGCAAGAATAGTGTGGGAAATGTAGAAGCTAAAGAACTTATGACACATGGGCATGAACTAAAGGGGGGAATGTGGGTGGGAGGGGGTGTGCAGGGTGGAGGGGAATGAACGGGGGGAAATGGGACAACTGCAATAGCATAATCAATAAAATATAATTAAAAAAATATGGATCTGAGGAAGGAGGACAGATAAACTAGGTAAATATTTTCAATTTATCTGGAAGAAAAGGCAAGTCCCATCTTCACAAAATAAATGTATTTTCCTCTCTCCAGAGAATAACAAAAAGTATCAGAATGAGGCTAATCAATATCCAGCAATATTATCACATGTGATTAAAAATATGGTTATACTCTTCTGATTAGTTGGAGGTTCTACGATTTTCTTTTTCTTCAGATAAGAAAACAATGTACTTAAGAAAAATAGAAACGAGGTAAATACCCACCCCAATCTCTTTGATTTTCTGGATCCCTGTATAAGTGACAGACAAATGATGCCATCTGTGATTAAACTAAGGGTCCAATTGTTTAGAAACAGATTATGATTAAAAGTCACATGTTTAACAAGAATTTGAAAGTCAGAGGAAAGATAAAATCAGATACCACCCTTTTGGTGGTCTCAAAAATAGAAGTCCTAAAAAAATGCTATTCCCAGAAAATCACTTAAGATGGAACATTATTTTGGTCATAGAGCATATAAGGTTTATCAGTAGTTAAAAAATAGGTTTCTGCCTATATCCAGCTCCTCCACACCTTACGCCCCCACCAGAGGAAATGTTATAGTGACATCTTGTGGCCATGAGACAGTACTACACATCAAAAGTTGAACAAGAAAACCACAGTTTCTCAGGAAGCAAGCAGTAAATGCCACCCCCTTCTGGATGAGTAAAATTCAGCCATCTCCATAAAATGCTTCTTTCTCTGCTGTACTACGACCCTCCATCTTCCACTAACAAGGTCAGAGTGGATGAACTTGCAGTTTGCCCTTAAGGAATGGTACTAACAGAACACGGAAGAAAAATAAAAATTAAATTCTGTAGAGTGTTTTTTCTGGAGAAAAGTATTCATTGTAATCTAGTTTCAAAATGTTTAAAGATTTATTCTGGACTCACATTCAAAGATGGTCTTTTAAAATGATAGTAACTTAGGCTAAACTACCTAAAGATGTTCAATTTCATTCCATTAAGCCTTTAAAAAGTCTCCAACAGTAAAGAGAAGCAGGTACTCATGCATTCTAAATCCTATGTGGACTTTCTGACCTTGCCTTCATAATCTGTTTTTTCGTTTTGGATAATACATCATATTATTTAACAATCTCTCTTACTACAAGACAAGTACTGAGCTTCACTGAAAATAAAAGAATTCCCTCTTCTTATCTTACAAGTATCAAATAGCAGCAGCATTTGCTTGAGATCAATAAGGAAAGGGGGGCATTTCTACATTCCACATAGGAATTCATGGACACCAGGTTCATAATGAATGGGAACAGAAAATGCCAACTGAAAATATAACATTAGCATACGAATAATTTTAACCTGATTATTTTTAAGAAACAGCAGACACAGGAAAATTTCTGAACACCGAGTAGAAGTTATCCATGTGTAAGATCATTTCCCTCTCTGAACAGGAAAGAGAAGGATGACTCATAACTAAGTTAATTAATTTGTTTAATTTGATTATAATTAAGAGGATAATGCTAAATCTTAAGAAATTCTCAACAATGGAGAAAGCCCCTACTTACACCTGCCAACAACCTTCCCCTTGTTTACTGCACTTTTCTTGGTAACCTCCCATAACTGCCTCTCCACCCCCAACATCTTTTGTCATTAGCTGGAGATGGTATTTAAAGTGGTGGCTTGGGCCATTTTGGGGAATTACTCAGATATCCTGGGTCTCTCTCATGTCTATGGGAGGCATACATGTTACTAAACTTGTTTGGTTTTCTCCTGTTTATCTGTCTTTTATTACAGTGGGCTCTCAGCTCAGAACCTGAAAGGATATAGGGGAAAAGGATATGTCCTCTCCTATAATAATAAATGCAGATTCCAAAGAAAAATTAAGTGTCAAGACATTGAGGTGATCCAAATGTAGTGGCCACAAATATATCATTCTCACGAAAAAGAGAAAACCTACAGTAAGTCCTCACTTAACATCATAAATAGGTTTCTGTAACTTTAAGTAAAATAGCATATAAAGAAACACATCCAAACATAGGCTATTGATCCAAACAAGAGTTAAGTTCCCATGTTACCTGTTCAACAAAACAGCACTGAATGAAACACCATTATTCAAGGACCTGCTGTATTTGATTACAAAATCAATCTTCACGTTTCCTTTCTGCTGTCACTTTTGTTACTCATGCACGCCAGACAAGCTGAGAGAGACAACTGGGCTTACCCGTGGAGTGTATGGTTAATGCAAGTCTTTTAAGATGCCTTGTTGATCGGTAGATCATGCTATAGCCTCGGTTTCTTACTTTGCTGTGGTGATACTGAATGTAGCGTTCGAGAAGGAAATGCAGAATCCACAAAATGACTTTTCCAAGGATTATGACCGTCTGAACTTTCAGCGGGTTGGTGTAGTTTCCTGGGCACTTGTCCTCGTTCGGATTAGGGTACGAACAAAGCACACCTGTTAAAAATGCTAGAACAACAAACACAACCTGGTGGAAAGGAAAGCAATAGGTTTAATATTCAATATTTGTATTTAAGAAACATCATCACCCTAGCATATATTCTTAAACCTATGACTTCTGCTATCCAATTTTTATGAGTTTAAGAATATTTTTTACAAACTTTTAAAATGAAATTTGAAGGAAAATTTGCAGATAACTTGGACAACAAATAAAATCACAAATAAAATAGAAATCATCCCAAATCTGACCTTAACAGATATAGGTATTTAATGTAAACACAGTTCTTGTCTACTTCTCTATCACTGAAAAGAGTAAAAATAGTTAATTTAGTGCCTTAAAGGTAGCTAATAAAAATCATGATTTTAAAAAGTGTAAAAAATAAAAATGTTTATTTCTAGTTTCAGTGTTAAGAGAACAATAAAAACTATGCAATTACATTGACAAAAATTTAAAAGATTGGTGCCAAAATACAGGCAAACAGACATTCTTGTATAATGCTGACTGGTCTGAGAATTGCTGTGGAAAAATAGTTTGGAAATATCTTGACCCAGCTGCCTACCTTAGGACTCTATCCCTCAGAATGAAAAGCACCAGTACCTAGTACACTGGGATATAGATATTTACTGCAGTATTCTCCGTATTTGCAAAACTTGAAAATTGCCCACATATGTCCATCCACAGTAGAAGAATGCTTGAATTAATTAAGGTGCATTCATCCATATAATAGAATATTATTCAGCCATAAAAGAATTAACTAAATCTCTGTGTATTAGTTTGGATGGATGTCTATGATATGTTAAGATTAAGAACTAAGTTGCAGATTAGTAGCTTCAAGTGTGGTTTCCAAACCAGCAGCACCAGCAGCACCAGGGACCCTGTTAGAGATGCAAATTTTGGGGCCTCCACCCAGAGTGACTGAGTCAAAATCCCTGGGGTGTGGCAGGGCAATCTGTAGTTCAACAAGCATGCCAGGAAGTCTGATCCACATTGAAGTCTGAGAAACACTGCTGTAGAGCAATAACTAAAGTATTATCCACTTTTTTGAAAGAAATTGGATAACACTGCAAATATGTCTACAATAAAATCCTTTGAAGTAGAGATATGAGTGAAAAAGTATGCACATTTTAAATGTTGATAAATATAACCAAATTGCCCTCCAAAAAGTGCATATATATATATATATTTTTTTTTTTTAAGATTTCATTTATTTATTTTTAGAGAGGGGAAGGGAGGGATAAAGGGAGGGAGAGAAACACTGATGTGTGAGATACATCCATCGGTTGCCTCTCACATGCCCCCAAGTGGGGACCTGGCCTGCAACCCAGGCCTGTGCCCTGACTGGGAATCGACCTGGCGACCCTTTGGTTTGCAGGCCAGCACTCAATCCACTGAGCCATGCCAAACAGGGCAGCTTATATATTTTTTAAGAATATCACCTCTAGATGGATCACTTTCTCCCAGCCAACTTACATGTACTAACAAGAGAAGATTTGCTATGATGACTGTAGGAAGAGGATGGAATCTGGGTCTAAAATGAGCATGTAATGAGTAATGTGGGTGAGGCTGGGTGTCTAGAAGGGGGTCCTCTTCAATACTTTGGGTTGGATCCAAGGAACCCTGGGGTGAGGGAAAAAAAAAACAAGCATTGATTACCACTTTCTGGGTTATGTTTCTATGACAAATTTGGTAAACTATAAAACTTTAGAAAGCATTGCACAAGTTAGAGGCAACCCCCCCAACTCTCTACCTAAAGCCAATTTTGAAAATATACCATTAGCTTCTAGATAACTAGTGTACAAATTGGTGAAAACAGCAATTATTAAAACAGGTAGAGGACATCTTCATTCATTAATCTTCACGCAAGGTAATCCATAATGAGATTAAAGCAAATAATTTTCTTCAAGCCCTCAATGCTTGTATAGTGATTAATTTAACATAATTTATATTATTGATGCAATAACTACATATGGTTACAATTCTTCAACTATGTGTCTGTGTTCCATAAAATTTGGGAAAGTTGGTAAAGACTTTATTAAAGAGGTCTTAAAGCAGACTTTCAGTTACGATAGAAATACTCAAGAGTACCGACCACCTGATAGACCTCCGAGGAGACTTTAGTTTGTAGCTGTCAGATTCTCAATGACAACTCCTACTTGTGATGTCACTGAAGTGGTTGGCAAAAGTTCAGCTGCAACTTAAAATTATCTAGTTGTCACCTTTAAAAGCACTGCCTTGACAGGAACAATACTTTCTCGTCTCTGGTGCGTACAACAATCTCTTAATCTCAGATTCTTACTGAAAACTGTTCTGTATTGGGTACTTTGCCCAAGATGAAATAATGTAAGACATAGTCCAAAAGGAGATCACATGTTCATCGGGGAAGTTGGGGATAAAGTCATGCACGACTAAACAATGTACAAGAGAATATAGTGCATGAGATAGGGAAGTAATAATAAATTAGCAAATGACTAGCACAAACAATGTGACAGGCTGACTAGGTGCACTAGAGTGAGAGGAAAATGAAGACTTAATGTGCAAAAGGGAAGCCTGAGGACGGGACCAGGAGACAGGATGAGGGCTTTTTACTTTTGAAGGGGTAAAGGCTGGCGTGAGATGGCTACCGGCCACTAGGGTTGTATAAATAATTCAGTGATCTGGGGCATAACCCAGATTTGGGGTAGGCACCTTGATTTCCAATCTTAGGCCTTTAGTGATGCTCTGCAATTTTTTAAAAAGATTTTATTCATTTATTTTTTTTAGAGAGAGGGGAAGGGACAGAGAGAGGGTGAGAAACATTGATGTGAGACAGAAACATCAATTGGATGCTTCCCGCACATGCCCCAACTGGGTACCAAACCCACAATCCAGGCATGTGCCCTGATGGGGATTGAACTGGCAACCTTTTACTTTGCAGGACAATGCCCAACGAACCATGCAATGTGGCAAAGGCTGTAATTTTTTAGACTCAACACCTGGACAGCTGCCCATTTAGTTTGCCATAACTCATGGTGCCATTCTGATTATTCCCGTTCCCTTCAAGACTCCTTTTCCCCTAGCTCTCCCTCAGTCAGCAGATGTCCCAGTTCCCACAGCTCTTCCCTTAGCTAATGTCCACTCAGACTTCCCAGCTCAGGTGGGGCCATTCCCGCAGGTAGCCTTCCTGGAAGCCAAGCATCTGGATCATGCCACCCTACCATGTCTTCCCAAGCATTTGGTGCTCACCTCCTCTGTCACACTATCCTTGTGATGGTCTTCTTCCTTATCTGTCTTCCCCAGTAGACTTTATGAGACCCACTGTCTCCCCACTTCCTATGTCTTTGCAATGCTAGCGCCCAGCAGGGACTCATGGTCGAGGCTCCGAATGTGTCAGGAATGAATGAATGTTCCAGACCTGTCCCTGCAGTTCCCTAACTCAGTTATGGTATTGTCATAACTGGGAGAGACTGTCAAGAGCTGTAGGGACGCTGAACTCTGACCAGAGGCAGTAAGTGCTGTGTTTAAGGGTAGTCTCCTAAGACAAACTGCCAGGGTTCAAAACTTAGGTTCTCTGTAAAATTTGTCTAGCCACTTGCTTTCTTTCTTTCACACTGTGCTTAATATTAATTTGTAATATTTCTTATGCTGCTTTGTATGGTCTTCCCTGACTCTACTGAAGGGGTTGGAACCTACAATAGGTTTTCTTCTTTCTGTCGCTCATTAGATGTTCAGTAAATACAATGTATTTGATGGCTATATCAAATATACTGCCCGATGAGTCCTACGGGAAATAGAGCAAAACCATACAAACAGCACCCCATCATTCTCTAATCACCCCCTGCAAGTGAAAGGTGAAGGGAAGATGCTCCCTGAATCCAAACAATTTTTTCATTTGCAATATGAGTAACTACATTACAACCTGTAAAAGATACCTGTTGCTTCATATCTCTTCTCTTTTCTTCTGCAATAAGTCTATTTCCTCTGGGGGACCCACCATGTACCTCTGCATTAAGTCTCAATGGGAACATCTTTTAATACTCTTCACCCTCCTCTGTCTTAGGGGTGGTCACTGAACCACAGAGCCCTGGGCAATCCAACTCTCTGTGAGCAGAAAAGCGAAGCAAAGCAAAGCGAGAACATGTTTGTGGCAGATTCACTCCAGGGCAGGCCCTGAAAGGACTTGAGCCATCCTTGTTGGGTTCTTTCGGAGGCCTTGCTGTTCATCTAGCCCATTTCAAATAAATCCCTACCTTCCTTAAATTAGTCAGAGTTGGTTCCACAGCTCGCAAACAATCAACCTTAGCTAAAAAAGCATTTGCCTCTTCTACATCACTGAAGTGTCTGGGCCTGGAGCAGATAATTTTTAGCTTTTTACAGAATGATTGAATTCACATCCACAAAAATACCAAAGCAGGCAACTTGGTCAGGTTGAAAGTGATTTAGCTATGTAGTTGTTGGTGAAACAGATTTCTAGGATTGTATTAATTCTACAGCTAGAAGCTACAGATCCAAGAACCCTGAGGTAGCTTAGCATCAACCAAGAAACTAGTTTTTCCATACATTGTCAGTTTATGAATCCCACCCCTAAAAATTTAGAAACAATCAATTAAAAAAAATACATAGGAGTCTCAAATCTACATCCAGGTTTTTTTTAGGGTTCCCTTTTTTCCACTGGGGGAAAAGAGGGAATTTTGTGGTCTTATTAGAAATTGTTTAATCTTTATTTGGTCAAGATAATTTAACTAAGGTCACTATTTATCGAAGAACCTAAGCTCTTCTTGTAGGGCTGGAACTGTGTTTCATGTATCTTGCCTGATGCACCTAATTCAGCAAATAGGATCATAGTAATTTTTCTATTAACTTATTAATCCAAACTAGTGGTTTAATGTAACTGTCAACTTTGCATTTTGGAAAGGCAATATTTTAATTTTGTGTCAGTAGGGCAATCCAGTTAATCCTGGGCACATTTCCCTAAAAATGTTTTAATATAGTTAAGCAAAGATTTTTGCAATTATGCAATCGCTCTGTACTATATACACTGTAAAACAGGGCAGTGGTTTTTTATTAATCTAGTTTGGGTCCATCTAAGAAAGGAGACTAAAAAATCCTTTCATTTCTACCATGCCTAGATTCAAAACATCACGGCACTGTTTTTCTCCAATGTTGGTTTCTGGGTGATGATAGTGACAGGTCTGCCCATGGGACGCCGGCGGCTGGTCTGCATGTTGCAGCCGCTCCAGGTTTAGAGTCCTCTAGAGCCAAGGCAGGGGGCCCGCAAGGAAGGGAATTTCACCCCCTGCGCCCTAAGGGCGATAGAGCGGAGCCCAGCACTGGTACGGCCCAGAGACGCGCTGGGAGCCAGTGCGGTCAAGCCAGCCGCGCATCACGTGAAGCTCTCAGTTCCGGATCAAAGATGCGCACCCGCACCTGGGCTGGGCGCCCACTGGGATCCCCCCGAGATCCCCTCCGCCCCCCCACCAATGCAGCCACCACCCTGCTGCCTATCCCCACGGAGGCCCTGGAACCTGCACATCGCGGACCCCACCCGGCCCTGATGCCTCCTAACACCCAGCAACCAGCAGCCTCGCGCAGAAGCACCGCCTCCTGCCGTGGCCACACGGGGTGAGGGTGGCTTCCCCACGCAGTCTCCGCCCAGCACGCCCGGTACAGGAAGAAGGAGATTCCGGGGCTAGCTGCCCGCCACGTTTGTAAACTCACATCCTCCAGCTTGCCCCTCGCCGCCATTTCCCGACGTTTGAGGCCGAAGCCTCGGCCAGCAGGCCTGTGCACCTGTTCCCAGGCGCCGAGGGCCCAGGAAATTTGCCACCTTCAAGAATCTGCCTGCCCCAACTCCAGACACACCCCTCCTGTGCCTGCCCCGCCTCCTGCCCCCTGGGGCCCCGCCTCCCTACTTCCTATTGGTGAAGGCAGAGGGAGGGGTGTACCCTTCCCCGAAGGCCGGACCTTCGGGCAGCCGCAGGGGCTGCGCTCAGTTCCTGGAGATTCCAGCGTAACCCGCTCAGGTCCGCTATTGGTCAGAGACTTGAGGTTGTATTCGAAGTCCAAGAATTTAACTATTTTCGGTCGCTACTTGCTTCTTTTTAAAACGTTAACTTTTTTCGGTCTCCCTCAGTTTTTGTTTGTAGCATAGCTTCATGCGTAAGTAGAACCATCAGCAGAATTTTAGGGTTTGCATTTTTTAGCTCAAAACACCAGTAGAGGGACATGAACGGTATAAAGATTCTAATTCCTATGACATTTACAGATTTCACCACTGCGCACGAATAAAGAAACTAAATTAGAAGCCATTCTCACAGATTTTGCTATTCAGTAGCTCCCTAATCTGGCTCGGATTCAGTTCTAAACAAGTAGGCTCTGTAATATAGTGTGTCACAAAAGCAGGTTGCAAAATAATGGTCATGCTATAATTTTATTCATGAAGGAGTACACTTAATGCAAAAAAACAAATATTTTGATATTTTGATATGCTAATATATTCTATGAAAGTATACAGAGCTAGAGAATTAGGCAAGAAAAAGAAATAAAAGGCATCCAAACTGGAAAGAAAAGAGGTAAAATTATTTTCAGAAGACATATCTTAAAGAAAACCTTAAAGAATGCACAAAAATGGTCTTAGAGCTAATAAAATTAACAGCTAATAAAGAGTTTGGCAATTTTTCAAAAAGCTAAACATAGAATTACCATAAGATCTGGCAATTCTAGCCCTAGGTATACAAGTAGTGGTGACTGTTGTGTAATATTACAAATGTAATTAATGCCACTGAATCGTACACTTAAAAATAGTTAACATGGCAAATATATGATAAATATCTTGCCACCATAAAAACATAGTTTTAAAAAAAGTTTAGAATAGACACAAAAGCTGCTTATCATGTAATAATGAATGATAGCATTATCTTAACTCTAACTCACATGATAAAGAGCTAATTTCCTTATTACACAAGAAGCATTCAAATCAATGTTTTAAAAAGTTTTTTAAACAGGCAAATGACAAAAGCAAGTAGTTCACAGAAATAGAAAGGCAAACAGCATAGAAAAAGTATGTTTAACCTTTCTCACAACTTTAAAAATGCAAATTAAGACAACAAAAGATGTCATTTTACTTAGGTCGATGAAGATGAAAAGTATTAGTTAGATTGTAGGAAACATTCATACACTGTTAGAAAAGGTGGGAATTACTGAAACATTTTGAGGACAGTTTGGCCAAATCTGTCAAACCTACCAAATCAACATTTACCCAAGTTTTTAAATACTTATCCTTTGACTGTAGGATTTTTTCCCTGCAGTTATACTAAAAAAAAGTGAGAAAGATATTCGTCTATGGACATTTGTTGAAACATCATTTGTAAAACTTTCTCTTTATTAAAAACAGTGACAATCTAAATACCTATCAATAGGGGACTAGCCAAATAAAATATTGTACCAATGGAAGTTGTCATTAAAAAGCCTAAGCGTAGATCCATATGCGTGGATCAGTATGTACTATAGTATGATGGCCAAGTAAAAACATGTCACTAAGAGTTTCATGTTTATGCCTCATCTACGCAACTAAACTTCAGACACTCTAAGGTGTGATCCATCACACACAGCCCAGAGGTGCACATGCAGCAAACGGTCGTTGACTTGAACTGAGTGAAAGAGAAATGAGGGGAAAAGTATAAAAAGAAGATTCTAATGGGAGGTGGGGGTGAGATACACAGAGCAAGAAGGTTATGATAGGAGAGATAGGAGATGGAGGAGGAGAGATGAGAGAAACAGAGGAAGAACAGAAAAGAACATTTGCAAAAATTGAGGAGAGAGGCAGGAGGCCTGAGGGGCATTGGACTGGGCAGTCACACATGCTCTGTATTAATTATATCAAGATATGAATAATAAGCCCTGACTGGTGCGGCTCAGTTGGATGGGTGTCATTCTGCAAAGCGAGGGGTGCCTGTTTGGTTCCTGGCCTGGCTTAGCTTGCGGATTTGTTCCCCAGTAGAGGTATAAACGAGAGGCAACTGATCTATGTTTCTCGCTCACATCAGTGCTTCTCTCCTCTTTCTTCCTCCCTTCCCCTTTCTCTAAAAATACACTTAAAATTTTTTTTAATGATATGGATATTAAGATGTATGTGAAAGACCAACAGGGCTAGTAGAGGGCACAGGGAAAAAAATAGCGTAAGTTGCCTGAGGCAGGGCAGGGGAGGCCCCAAACACACAATCACATGCTGACATGAGTAGCAGACCTATACCAGGCCCTGAGCAAATGGCTACATGGGTGACAGGATCCTCAGCGGGGTCTTCAGCACATTGCCGAGCTGCTGAAAGCAGTAGCTGTCTCATCTGAGCAGATTTCTTGTCTGGGTAGATTTGCTGTGGGTATTGCCATGACCTTGCAGCATTCTCCCAAAATGCCCCCGTCTGTGGTAGATTGGCTGTCTGAAGTATAAGCTTTAAACCCAAGGGCCATCAGAGAATGCCTATATGGGGAAGGTGGGGGTGGGGGGAGAAAGGGGCAACTACTTCTCAGGCCCCTGCTTTATGGAGCACCTCAAGCCTGACATAGTAAGCAAAGTGTTTTGCATCAAATTGGTCTGAATTATAGTCTTTTTCAGAATGTCTATAAGACATACTTTCTTTGATCCCAAGTTATATGACTTACATTATCTCTGCCTTCCATCTCCAAAGGCTTGGAAGCTGTCTTATTGTTTTAAAGAGTTCTTTCATTCTGAGCACCTTTTCCCAAGTCATCCTGTCCTCCCAGAGGAAAGGTCTGTAGTGCAAAGAGCCCTGGAGCCAGAAAACACAGCTCAAATTCCAGCTCTGAAACTTGCTGCTCACCAACCCCCCACCCCAATCCAGCCTCACTTTTCTTAACTATAAAATGATACTTCTCTCCTAAGGTGACCGTAAGTATTAAATCACATATCGAATCCCTACAGGGGACTTGGCACAAATGAGGAACTCGTGAAATTTTAGCTTCCTTCTGTTTCTCCCTCCCCTCCCCCATCTTCTCTTCTCTAGGTTGTAATCAACTGGAGAGGAGGGGCCAGGTACACACAGTTCTCTCCGTGGGCACCAGCACAGTGCTGCATGTAATTAAGTACTTAATAAATGCTTTTTGATTAAGCTCAGCATCATCATAGCAGGCAAAAAGCACTTTGCTCAATCATCCTGATTAGATGTTTTTCCTTGGCAGAAATTCAAATGGCACCGATGCTAAATTCAGAGTGTAGTTTTGGAAAATCACATAATGATACTTCATTTCTCCCAAAGATGGAATGATAATTCCGACACCTATCTCACAACTTTCTTTCTATGCCATTGGACAGTCGGATGTCTAGAATTTGAAGGCCTGCTTTTTAGCCAATAATGTGTAAATAGTTCTCTAACAGAGAGGCAAAGAGATTGAGAAACCAGGGGCTAGTCAGAGAGACTGATGAAGCCATTTGTCACTTGTTACCGCCTCCCACCCCTCCAAAGGAAGAGAGAGTCAGCTGGAGAGATGAGGCTTTCAGAAGAAACTCACAACTTAACTGGGATCTCTTTGTCTTCCTCCTTTCACCAAGTTCTGTTGCAATACAAAAAGCCCATTTACACCAAGTGTTAGTGAGTTCTGTAGAATTTTCTGAGGTTTTGGGAAAGTGTAGGGCTTTCTGTTGTCCTACTGGCTTAGCCCTTTTTCCTCTCCTCTGCTTTTCTCTCCTCAGGATGAAAAAAAAAGTTTCTCTTTTCTTCAGGCTTGAGCAGGCCCTTGATGCCCCACTCTCCGCCCCAACCAGCTTGTGGAAGTATCTCTTCCAAACAAACTCAGAAATCTCCCTAGGGAATCTCTACCTTGTCACCTCTTCCAATTTCACTTCCACTCCACACCCCCTACTCTGCACTGGCTGCTGTTCCCTAGGAGCAAACAATGAGGTTTGGGCAGGATGGAGTGTCCATCCCAATGCTTTGGGGACTGCAAGCTCTCCAGGAGCTTTAAGGAACTGACTCATTTCATTATAGCTGAACAATTTGGTTTTAAGTTCTAAACCAAAGTTGCGCTTGGAGGTGCAGTTCTTATTCTAGCCCACTGAGCGGTGCTGTTTCTCTAGTAGTAAGATGGAAATTGCGGACTAGGAGGCAAACTCTTTCTTCTCCAAGGGGACAAATATTTAGTGTTTCTGGCTAAGTATTTAAAGATAGATATTTGTTTCCTTTTAGTGACATGTATGAAGAGGCTTTTTAGTGGATACTAAATAAGCGGGCTATTATTTTAATAGCATCAGGCATTGTGCTTCGAAGTTGACATACCTGAATATCTAAAGACAGAATTTTTAAATGTGAGACCTTAACTAATGTGTCTCAACTGTCACCACCATCATCATCATCATCATCGTTGCTGAGGTCAGTCTCTTAAGTATTCCATTAGCTGTTGCCGCATACCTGGACACTTTTTCTTTGTGCAGGCGGCAGGAACGTGAAGTCAGGTAACATAACCAAAATTCTTTAACTGTGAGTTTGAGAAGACACATTGAGTGTCTTTACTTTCCCGCTCTCAAGGAGAGCAAGAAGAGGAGATTAATATTTATTAAACGTCCACTATATGTTAGGTATTATGTTGCTGTCTTAGAAAAGTTATCTTACTAAATCATATAACCTTATGAGGTAAGTGGTATCATGGTCATTTTATAGAAAAGGAAACCGAGGCTCTGATAAACCAGATGACTTGACCAAAGTCACACAGCTACACCAAGGTGTAAACTCAAGTATATGTGACACCAAAGTCATAATTTTCACCACATGACCACACAATGACCACAACAAGGAAAATGCAGATTTTCTGATCAGAGACAATAATTTTGGTTTTCTGAAATTATTTTAAAATTGAAAGCTTAGGAAACTTGAATGCAGTTTCTATGTTGTCTATAAATCAATGTTGCCCATTTATTATTTTTTTGAAAACTATTTTCTTCAATATCACCTTTATAGAACTCTTAGATCATTGACGAATTCAAACTAAATGCAAAGACTATAAATCTGTTTCATTGCAGATTTTGAGTTCCAGTTCATTCTTCTAAATTTCAAGCAGATATCATATTCAAATGGACTCTGTAAATTTTGGGCAGGTTCCTCTTTTCTCTAGGGAATAGTTAAATGACCTTTGCATGCTAACATAGTCTAAGGGTAGAAGAATCATTACTTTTGGTTCTCTTAAGGTTATTGAGAAAGAGAAGGTTAAGGAGAGAACCAAAGTTCTTTCCTACAAGGGAATATGACTATTCTTAGAATATTTCATTCTCCCCCACTGTTTTCATGTTACATCTAGATGCCTAAAGGGCTTGTGGGTATTTGATGCATGTTACAGACATTTTTGGCAATTTTGGTGACTATTTCAAGTTACATATTCCCACTTACTAAATAAGGGTGATGAAATCAATCAGAAGCAAAGCTGATGTAGAATATAGGCATTGTGAATATTCTCTTTTGCCTCAGAAGTTTCATAGTTCTGTTATCTGCCCCAGCTAAACCTTAGACTTTGTAAAGTATAATCCATCACATACAGCCCAGAATTGAACATGCAACAAATGGTGGTCAAGTTGAACTCAGTTGAAGGGAAATAGGAGGAAATATGTAAACATAAGATACTAGTGAAAGGTGGAGAGTGGGATAAATACAATCAAGAAGGTTAGGAGTAGAGATGGGAAGGAGAAGGAGAGATGAGAAGAATCGTGTCAGGCATATCAATGAAGCTATTTTGGATTTTCAGTCTCATTCAAGCCTCTAGACAGCTTCATCCAACACTGCATGGAGAACCACCCAGTCGGGTCCAGCCCCAAATGCAGAACTGTGAGCAAATGAATAGTTATTTTAAATCACCAAGTTTGGGGTAGTTAGTTATGTAATAGCAACAGATAACTGAAACAGAGATCTACATGAAGAGTTTTATATTTTATGTATGGCTAACGGATCAAACCACCTGCAGATAACAATTAGAAACTCTGAGGGAAAAATTGAAAACAACTACCTGAGGGCCATGAAAACTGGACAAAAGCAGTATGTTTTTGCAGAATAGCTCAAACTTGGAAGAATGGAGTAGGACAGGGTGACTTTCCTGTTTATTTTCAGTTCTGCCTTGAGGGCAGACCACAGTCCCAGCAGGGCACAGAGAAGCTAATACTAAAATAGAAAGCTAACTATCTTTCTGATCTAGAATAAGCTTGGTTGCAAGTAGAGGAAGTCAGAGCATGAAAAGGGAGTTCCAGAGAGGAAAGCCAGAAAAGGGAGCCAAAAATTTAGTGTATAAACTTTGTTCAAGATGCCAGCTGATGTCTGAACTGTGTACCCATGGTGTCAGACTGCAAGCAGTGAAGCTAAGGATAAAGGAATTGAGATTTGAGCTGCCACCCTCCACGGATGACATGAAGTTCGCATTGAGTCTAATCAAGTTGACTGTGTGATCAACAAAACTGTCACCATTCTTCAAAGAAATATCATAGAATCCAGAGTTTCTACAACAATCTGTAGAGCCTATATACTGTGGCTGTTGCCACAGTACCCACGGATAACACAATACGTGACCAGGAAAACAAGAGCTATTCTCAAGGGAAAGGCAGTGGGTGGTGGTCAACATCTGACCCAGAGGTCAGAGTTAAAAGGACTTTAAAGCAGCTATAATAACTATGTTCAATGAGAGAAAGGAAAATATGCTCAAAACAGAGCTCTGGACAAGATTTGCAGGTAGAAGAAAATAGGGGCAAGAGAGGGACAAATGACAAACGCAGACAAGTTCTTCTCTTTTCTCTGTTGGGCTCATAGAAAACATTTGACCATCCTTTCACCTTTGACAAGGGTAAATATCTTGGCAAGGGAAGTGCATTCTTGAAAGTGCTTCTATTGATAGAAAAGTTGACATTTCAAGGCAGAGAAAAATGGGTCAAATTTGAATGGGTTGGGAGGAGGAAAAATGCAGAGAAGCAACATGATATGGAATCTGAAGAACGAGACTATAGCCTAGTTTAAAAGCGTCAATTGATTGTATAATCTTAGTTATATCATTTAACTTTTTTGAGCCTCAGATTTTCTCATTTTCAAATGGGGGTATTAATAACACTTGCTCCAAAGTGTTGCGGTAGAGATCAACTAGACAAATAAAGTATGTGTGTAGTATATTCTGTAACGTGTTGTCTTAGACATGTTAGTTAAACACAACTCTACATTTAGTGCAAGATACAATAAATGTTTTTATTTTAAGAGTGTTTGGGAATAATAAACAATAACATAAAAAGAAAATAAGAGTGGTTCCAACAATGTTTTCTGTCAGACCATTTTGGAGAAAATTCTGCCCCCACCTTTTTTGCCAGCTGTAAACCCAATTGTAGAAATTTAGTTTAGCTATTGAGAAATACACTTAAACTTTAAGTGTACTTTACCAAGAAAACTTGTGGCTTTTTTTGCATA
Organism: Anoura caudifer; assembly: GCA_004027475.1. Classification (NCBI taxonomy): domain Eukaryota; kingdom Metazoa; phylum Chordata; class Mammalia; order Chiroptera; family Phyllostomidae; genus Anoura; species Anoura caudifer. Next base: position 33,577 of record PVKU01007340.1, read on the forward strand.
TAAAGAAATCTGAATTTAAAACATTTTTTGCTGTATTTTTCTCACACATTCTGATCTGGCGCTGTGGTTTTTGTATCTTTATGTATTTCCTGATAAATTTTCAGCCTGTGAAAATATTAGCTGGCTCTCTCCTTTATCCTTATTAAATGACTAATGTCATTCAAGGAGCAAAAAGAAGTGAGTTTATTTTAAGCTTGAGTTTACCAACTCTCTGTTTAATCTGAGAACACATTTAATCCAAGAAATTTCTTTTGGGAAGTGGTAAATGTCAGGGTTTAGTCATTGACATTTCTAGAAGGGTGTCTGCTTCTTGAACATTGAGATTAGCATGAGGACTGATTGTAAAGAAGTATAAACACCTTCTTACAAGGTACTACCCAAGCAGCACTCAGGTGCTATTCACTCCAAATTGGAATAATATGAATGTCTGAAATTTTGCCACCACAAAATGATATAACACTTTGTCCTTTATTAAAACTAAGCTATTTCTAGTAGGGGGATATATAAAATTCCCACCATAATTTGTAACTCAATATGAGTTAAATCTTTGCCCAAGAACATACATAGTAAGAAGAGAAAGAAAAAAAAAAAATCAAGGTGCCTCTCCTATAAATTATAGTCATATATTTAAACGCCTACTTCATATTGCCATTTAATGTCTAAAGGGCATGTCAAACTTAAAATATCTACACCCAAAAAAGGAATAAAAAGAACTCCGAATTTTCTACCCTTCTCCTCATGGACTTCTTCATATTATAAAATAGGAAAACACCTTTCAAGCAGTTTTTAAGGCCAGGAAACTTAGAGATAGCCCACAATAAAGCCGACAGCAAAACCTAATGGTTCCTGTTGTAAAATATATTTTTAAAAACCTATTTCCCATTGCCTCCTTTACCTCCTCCTTAATCCAATTATTACTGCTCACCTGCACTGTTTCAACGGCTTCCTAATTAATTTCTCTGTTTCAATCCTTATCCTCATCCCAGTCTATTTTCTACACATTAGCCAGAGTGATCTGTGAAAAGCAAAAATAAAATCATGACATGCCTCTGTTCAAACGTTCAAATGGCGTACCCTCTCCCACTGAATAAAGTCAGGAGCCCTTCTCATGGCATTTAGGTAATAAGAGCAAAACATCAGAGTCCACCTTAGACTGGGAGATTCTAGATCTACACCCACAGAACTCATACAGATTCATGACAATCCTAGGGCATTTGAACACGCATTTAAGGTAACATGCCTTAGAATCGATATGATGAGACAAAACCCAGAACCTCCAAGTTTTAATGTTGAAAGGAAAATTTCTAGGGGGAGGGGATAACTAACCAAATCCATTTGCTTCTTTGAATTTTACTTTAAATTTGGGATCTTCCTGCAATTTATTTAACTGCTGCTACTGCCAGATTGGAACCTTAGTTTTGTCATTTTGTAAATGGAGACACTAATAGTCCCATCCCAAACTTTAAATGAGTTAGTATGTGTATAATGCTTGGATCAAATCCTGGTGCACAGTAAGTACTTAGTTACTTTTAGCTGTTATTATTATAATAATTCTCTGTCATACCTAACCTTTGCCCTTGCATTCATAGAATATAATTTATCTCAAGCAGCAGCTAATTCCATGTACCTATCATGGCTCAGAGGCAGTTATTTACATGAGCAAGGTTAAGGTCTAGGACAAATTCATCCCAAAACGTTTTGATGAGAAAGTAACACGTTATCTGAACTCTCTATGCACATACTGAATCACAAAATCCTCCATCTGTAAACTCATTATAAACTCAATGGATGGGAACATTGATACCATTTTAACTAATTTAAAAAGATCAGTAAAAACTGTTTTTAAAGAATTCTTTTTCATTGTGTTTTCTAAAAAGGGTCTTTGAAATAGAGTCTGACATGGCGGAAACTTCAGTGCTGGGCTGCAGGTGTAACTAAGACTTACCCATCACGCCTCATTCAGGAAACCCCGTCCTGCCCTTCTGTGACATGGCAAGAACTCAAAAACTTCCTGTCCCACTTGGAGAACAAAGAGAAATGTAAGCTCTGTGATCAGCAGTTAACAAGCAAAGGAGAACAAGGGTGTTGTCAGAGAGATAAAAAGTCCATTTTGTTTCAGGGACCATTAATTTGGTTTTCTTCTACAATTTGTCTTTGACATCAATTTCAATGGAAAGTGGCAAATTCTAGGAAGGAGGGTTACAGGCTGGATCCATTCTGGGGCAATTATAAGGGAGGTGAAGCGTGTGTTAAGTACTTTTCTATGCCCCGCTGAGGGCTTCTGCCCTTTTTCACACCCCTCTTTCCTCTTTTTCCTTTCGCCTATTCCTCAGTCTCATCCCCCATTACTCTATCATGACTCCAAACACTAATGCTACCATACCTTCTGTAATTGCTCAGGACCTAGAATCACATAGTCCACTCCTTGACCATGGCCCACCTTCTCACCACTACGCCTTCTCCCATCCACTGTCCACGTTGAAAAGAACTTATTCTTTTCTGTGATATTATCTCTCCTCAAGTCTTGATGAGTGCCTGCTGCTCACCGCGTAAGTTAACTAAAGGAGTGAATGGTCAATACTGGTTTTGTTTTTGTATGCCTCTGTAAAATGTATGTGCTTATTAATAGGGTTGAAGTGGCAGTAACTAAAGGACCAATGTCTCTAATAATAGAATTATAAGAATTTTGGCATAATAGTTGGGGAGAGATTTTTCTGTACTGTATGATCAAGAAATTTAATTTTATTACATCATGTTCTAATTAAAAAATGTATTACCAGCTTTGACCAGGATTTTGTTGTTTTTGTTTTTATTAATTTTTACTGAGATTTAATTCATATACCATTAAATTCACTATTTAAAGTGTATAATTCAGTGGTTTTTAAAAATATATTTATAAGGTTGTACAATTATCACCCTTATCAAATTCCAGAATGTTTTCATTCACACTAAAAGGGAAAATATTTTTGAATAGGAAAATCTTTCAAGATATATCTCTGAACATGCCTACTTTGCTTCATAAGACAATGCCTAGAAAAGTAATTAATTTTAATGCCTTTCAAAGATTCTGAATTCTTTTGAGTCAGAGGAATAGTCAGGGCAATCACACAATAAAACCTTCCTACAGTGACATCTACTACATTTACCGTTCGAATTGATTGAATTTACAATTAAATTTATTACATTTACAAGAATACTGTGATGATAAGTTGTAAGTATTTTGCTCTGCTAAAGAAAAGCAAGCAGATGGGATATGGGCAGAAGGACAGAGAACATATCCTTTCCTAACCAGTTTAAAATAATTAGCACATTCTTTATTTTCAGGTGGCATAGTAAAAAAAAAAAAGAGAGAAAGGACTTGGGTTATATTGTTTAGAATTATCTTGTCTGCAAGTAGTAGAAACCAACCTAGTTTGAACTAAGAAGAGAGATGAAGATGGAGAGGAAGATGAGCAGGGAGAGGAAGAGGGAGAAGGAGAGAGAGAGAGAAAGTTATCCAAGAGAACGTTTTATAAAGAAAGAGGAGGCAGGGACACAGGCCTGTAGACTGGAACTAGAGCCTGCAGCATCTTAATGAACCAAGGAAATAAATAGTTTGTACCATTTCTTATCTGTTACCTTTACGTGCTGACCAGCTTTCTGTTTCCAGATGGCAGAAAACCTGGCTGCCAAAAACATCTTAAATCGTATTAGCCTACAGGTCCAGCCACCCCGTGAGAGAGCTTTCCAGTTCTCAAGGTTTGGGGATGGCCCAGTTTGGGGCAGTTGTTCACAGCAGAACTAAACTGTTGGCAACTTAGATAGACTTCAGGGGTAAAGAGGAGCAGGAAAGAGTTCCCAGAAGAAGAGAAATGTGGTCAATCAAATAGGTTTTACTGTAGCAATCTTTGTGGTCTAAATAGGATGGTTTCTGTTGGAAATTCCTGCAGTTCCCTACCCTTACCACCACTAACCTTGGGAAAAGAAATAGACGCACTGCCTTGTTTGAAAATTAATTACAGTCAGTACTTCCAAGGCTCAATGTCTTACTTCATGAAGAAAGTGATAGCACTTAGTCATACGCTGTAGTAAAATATACGACACAGGGTCTACTCAGCTTCACCTTTCGATGAAGTGCAGTGAAGACTGACTCGGAAACGGCATTCAGGAGAAGATAACAAAGGCTCTGTTACTGACACAGTCTCAGATATCCATGAGAGTTTTCCATCCCATCATTTAAATAATGAAGGCCTGTTTGGAGTTGAAGCTAATGCTTCTGTTACTTGGCTATAAGCTTGAGAGGTAATAGAACAAGGTCCTCTTAAGATTTTGCAGAAAGTATTATTTCTGGGGTTCTAGTAACAGTATTTGAAAAAAGGCTTCTGTGATTATCACATTTTGCCTTAAAAAGGGTATTTAAAAATTCTGTGAAAACAAATGGCCAATAATAAATTTATAAATGTGAAACCTCTTCCATAATCAAGTAAATGAAAAATAAAGCAAAAACCATTGGTTTGGTCAGCAATTGGGCAATACATTTAAGAAAATGATCATTATTCATTATTGCTGCAGATGTGTTGAAATGCACTGTTAGGCTCTGCTGAGGGGGTGAAAATTGGCACAAATTTCCGAAGTAAATTAGGCTATCTGTCTGAAGTGGGTTTTTTTTTTAAGTTTTTAGAAAAGGGATTTATCCCCAATACGCACAAATATATACAAGTATTATGACACTGTTGCAATAAACAAATATCAAAGAGGAAGGAGAAAAGATCAAAATATCATGTATAAAGTGATGAAATGGCTAAGGCTTAGCAACAGAGTAGAATGCTGTGTCACTGCTGTGAATGAAACAAAGATATTAATACCACTCCTGCTTTGGCTGATGCTCTGCTGGCTGAAACCTCCACTACCTGCTGGATTCCTGCCTGGCTGCAGTTCCCTTTTCAGCTTCTACTGGGTGAACCTCTCTAGTGTTTCTTATGCAAAAATCAATGGCTTTTGGATACAAAGGTCTAGCACTCATTTCTCACTTTTTCCAGATTTATACCACAAACTCCTTATAAGAGTTTCCCTTGATTATTGACACTTGAAGCTTTACATATCAGTAATTGTCTGGGTCATCTTTACCCCACCCTCTCAACATTTCCACTAGTTACTAGCACCGCTATCACCTGGGTATACTTGCTATAATCTCTTGGGGTCTGCCTTTTGACTCCTTATTCATCTTCATGCACAGTCTGAATGGGTTTTTTTCTAGGGCCTTGAGAACCTTCCTGTGCTTGATATTTGTCATTCTCATGCCCTTTTTACTATATACAGCCTCATGCTCATTGTATTCAATATACCATTTTTCTATTTCCTCTTATGCTAAATTTTTAAAATAATTTCCCTTAAACACCATTTTCATCACAACTTTTCCCTTACAAATTTTTACAGTGGTATTTGGTATGCTTAATCATAATGAATAAAAAACCTTCCTGCTAATCAGGATTGCTCATTATCTTCCTTCTTTACATGCTTCCCTGAGCTTATTTAATTTAATTTTTTTAATTTAATTATTTATTTTCAGAGAGAGGAGAAGGGAGGGAGACAGAGAGGGAGAGAAACATCAGTTGGTTGCCTCTCACACACCCCCTACTGAGGACCTGGCCCACAACACAGGCATGTGCCCTGACAGAGAACTGAACCTGCAAACTTTTGGTTCATAGGCTGGTGCTCAATCCACTGAGCCACACCAGCCAGAGCATATTTTTATATCATTTTCTATCCTAGTTTCTGGACTCCATCCCAAACTCCCTACTTTCTTTTTCCTATACTAAGACACAAATATTGTTCAAGGAAAGATCAAAGACATTAACGATCTCTGCCTGAGCGATCGCGTGGTGGGCACACTGGAGTCAGCAGGTATGGATTAGCACCGCAGCTAGTCCTTTGAGCTGTTTCCCCACTTATAAATACAATCAGTAGTACTAGCCTTAGACTTCTTGTTGTGAGACCCCTCAAATAAAGCATGAGAAAGTGTTTCATAAACTGCTAGGTAATATGCAAGAATAAGGGAGCTCAATGACATGGGCAGCTAATATCCACAAAGATGCTGTGGTCTCCCCTCCATGTGATCTGATTTTGAGTGAAGAAGCATGTCTCAAATGATTTCTAATTTAAATATTTTAGAGATTTTAAAATACCTGTTGAATTAAAACATCTGATTTGCAACTGTCACTCTGCTTGATCCCTGTGTTTAACTTAAGGATCTGTTCTCTGCTCAGCATCTTGGTTCATCATGACAAGTGATGTTGGCTCCTGAAAAGTTGGCAAGAGAACTCTTGTCTCTGAGGATATTTAAATCTTTCTTGGCTCATGGTCATTTCCTCTTGGGTGTTGAAATGAAATGATGCCTTCCAGCCTTTCTGAAATAGAGCTGTAAGAAAGACTCGTGATGCTTTCATTTTGACAAAATGCTCTTCATAAATCACAGATGCAATGGGCTGTGGTCACGGTTAACAGCTCTTCAAGATGTCTCAGATCTCCTGCTTTAGTTTTAGATTCTAATTATTTAGATTATTTTTCTACTTCTCCCTTCCTTTTCTTTCTTTGTATTAATTAACTGAGGATATTTCCCTAACATATTTTTCTCTGTTATTTTCCCAATGCTTGCGGGGTTTTTTTCCCTGGTAGTTCTGACAGACCATCTGTCAAAATTTTGCTGGTTTCATAGCAGTTCCATTCTGTTTTTTTCCTTTCTCTGTTTTTAAAATTGCACAAACAATACACAAATGAATTTGCATTGCAAATAGTCCACATAAAACAGAAGCTTATAGAATAATATAAACATAACATACTTAACTATTAAGAAAAAATAGGGAGAAAACAAAAATAAATCCTGCATCACTGCAGTGAAGGAGAATATATATATATATATATATATATATTCTTTTATATATATTCCATTAGAAGCTCTGTGCATTTTCTGACCCACCTAGAACCTCTTTCCTGGAACCCACTGAGAGCTCATCTGGGTTGCCTGTTGGGGGAACTGGTGTGCAGAGGTGGAAGGAAAGCCAGCATTACTGTATAACTATCAGAGTTAAAAACTGAAGAGAGAAAAGAGAATATCTAATCTTGACCATGTGAATTTAATGAAGTCAGAAACACAAAAATGTTTGTTTTATAAGTCTGTCTGCAGTATATTGACATTGCCATATTATTTAGTAGTCTCAGGAAATTTGTTGTTCTCCCCTCAATTACCATTACAATGATTCTCCAAATATTAAGACTGAGTTCAATTTGAGTCAGTCTTTTCCATGTAGTTCTGACCATTGTTTTCATTTTCATGACTAGTGTCATCCACATATTACCACGTGAATGTTGAATACCTAAGAGAAGTGCTGAACAATTGTTTATGAACAATTGGAGCATAAAATGCATGCTTGAAACAGCAATCAATGTAAATTAGTAACCATATTGTATTTTAGAAAATACGTTTTTTCTCTCAGCATTGTTTCAGGAGGCTACGCTTGTCTGAACAATACCCTAAGCCCTCCATTCTGTCTGTACAGACCGTTTGAGGCAGATTATTATTCAAAGCGCAGTTGAAGGGTAGGCTTCATTGCAATTTGTAGGCTCTGTTCTCATTTGAAGAAATGCAAGCCAAATATAATTGCTCCGATTCACTGGACTCTGGCTGGATTTCTTGCATAATAAAATAATAACAGAAGGCAATCAAACGCATAAGCAGACTGAGTAAAATTGTAGTGTGTTAATCCAGAAAGAGAACACACCTAAATGTCACTCTCATGATTGTGCTATTTCATTTCAGAACATGTTGGCTCTCAGAAAGTGTTGTGGATGTATGTCTTGAGGAAAAGGTGGCTTAGTTTTATAAACATATATAAGTTATCTATGTATATATAAATTCCAGTAATACATTCATGAAATGAAGCAGTTTTTCACTCTCCTTTTCCTAATTAAGATATTTTTCCTTATATTATTCTTGACTGTTGTTCACTAAGTAAAATCAACAGAGATTTTGCCATTTTTAATTATCACATAAAAAACTCACCTGGCTTTATAAGCCAGGAAAATAACAGCTGTAGATTAGAGTCACATGTTCATGTATATCTTTTTTTAAAAAATTTATGTATTGATTTTTAGAGACATAGAGGAAGAGAAAGAGAGAGAGAAGCATCAATTTGTTGTTCCACTTATTGATGCAGTCATTGGTTGACTCTTGTATGTGTGCTGACCAGGGGTTGAAACCACAGCCTTGGTGTATTCAGTTGACACTTTAACCAGCTGAACTAGTTGGCCAGGGCTCACGTATATTTTAATCACAAAGCACCTGAATTTTCATTTGTTGTATGAAAGTTAAGAGGCTTAGGACCTTGAAGGCTAAGAGTCACAGAGACCAAGTCCATGTATGGTTGGAAAATTGGGCGGAAGCCAGACAGAACTATGTTTGCCAAAATATCCACAAATCCCGCTTCTGAGTACCCCGAGCCTAGGCAGCTCAGTGCACATTCACTTCTAGACCAACCTGGACTCTCTTTAAACTTGTTTCTCTCAAAATGTAAGCTTGGTGACTAAACCTCTTACCTTTCCTGTATGTCTACCTCTGACATAGGACAAAAGGCAAATGGAATGAAAGGAATGTATTTCCAATGTTCTACTGATGGAAAAGATTGGCAAATAATTATAGGGCACACACTTCATTTTTAAATGTTGTAAATAGTCAATTCTCTCATTTTGACTTTTGGTACAAAACTAAAATACACTTACATTTGCCCACAACTGGTCCACTTCAAATGGGTTTTCTTTTATAGAACTGTTTTATTGAACTGGTATATATTGTCAACATTCCAGCAAATATCTTAAAGCATATATTTCACTTGGATCATTTGTAGAGTAATTGTGTTCTTCAATGTGACTGTTAAGATTGAAATCAATCTAGCCTCAACAAATTTAGAAGATTCTCTGTGTGTTTATGATATTTCTCTTTCTAGACATTTTCTGTTTCTAGACAACATGTAGGGAAATTAACAGGTAAGTTTAGTAAGGGAGTGATGAGGTATTCTGCATTGGAAATATGAATTTTTTCCTTTTGAAAGACGGTATTGTTTCAGAGAGGAATAAGATCTCCTAGAATTTGAAAAGCTGCTATAAATAGATTATCCAGAGCTACTTCTTTTGCCAAGTTAATAAGATTTCCCTTGAGCTAGTTTCACCCTAATTCTTTACTTTTTCTTTTTGGTAAAAGTGGAGTTTCTTCTTCAGGCACTATAACTCTCAGATTTTTTTAATTTCAAACTATCAAAGACTTGGTTTATGGAAATAATTGAAAAGATTTTATTAAAAATTTTTGATAGGGCAGTGGGGAATATTGCTGAAATATATTCAATGGGAAAATCATATTTTTTATAATGTAAACACTTGCTTTGACATTTCTATTCCCTAAATTCTGAACAAGTAAAAGCATTTTGAGAGTTAAGCATTTAAAGTTGGCAACAATTAGCATATTTTTGGTAACTATCAGTCCATTTGCAAAGATCTAGGTTTTACCAACCACTGGCATTGCCAAACAAACCCATCAGCTTCAGCCATCCTGTCCAAGGCAGAACCAGATCCAGTGGAAAATCAAATTTGCTCATCTTTAGATTTTTTAAAAAGTAGTAGATTCTGTATTTCTAAAAAGTCTAAACTATTTGTTTTGGTTTTCTTTATGACTTATGATCACTAAATCTATCTTTTTACAGTAACACAATTAAAGCTGTTAGAGGTGGTTATGGATTTTCTGAGGCTTCAAAATGAGGTGAAACACCTCTGACTCCTTTTAATATCACTGCTTCCTCCTTTTTCTTCCCAAGATCACCATCATACCCCATTTCATATTTACTTAGCATTTATGCTATGCCAGGAACTATATAACTGACAAAATTTCTTCCCTTCCGGTAAGAGCTTAGAGTTTCACCTGATTTTTATTGTTGGTGTTCAGGGAGCATTATTCTCTATTGCATGTCAGTATTAGTAGGAAATATAGGAGCTGGCATCAACCTGAGCAGGGGACATTTTATGCATATATTTCACAAGCTGTTGTGAAAAAAATGGTGAACAAGGGCTGTTTCTCCCCGTGTTATAGTGCTGAACTTGAATCTGGTAAAACACTGGCAAAAAATAAGAAGAGGGGGTTGGTGGTGACAGGACCAGGGAAGCAGAAGGGAACAGAACAAGCCTCTGATGTCCAAGAGTAAGAAAGACAAAAGCAAACCTTCAGAGCTGGAAGCTGGCCTGGTATTGTGACTGGGCCTTGGAGTTGGTGGTACTCGCAGCTGGGCCGTGAAGTTCTCCGGTTGAGTATAACCACTTTCTTAGAGCACCAGCGTTAGATGAGGTCACTCTGTGTTGGCAATGAAGTAAAACAAAGCCAGGGCCACTTTGTAACTGAATCTGAGGTCAACAAAAACGAGATCACTGTGAAATCATAAAAATGATCAAATGCCCTGTCTCCTAACAGAGTTACTTCTGGGTTTTTGTTGTTGTTTTATTTTTGTTAGATTTTATTTGTTTTTAGAGAGGGGAAGGGAAGGAGGGAGAGAAACATCAATGTGTGGTTGCCTATCAAGTGCCCCCTACTGGGGACCTGGCCTGCAACCCACATATGTGCCCTGACTAGGAATTCAAGCAGCGACACTTTGGTTCACAGGCCAGTGTTCAAACCACTGAACCACACCAGCCAGGGCTACTTCTGGTTCTTTACCAACTGCAGCTTTAGACCCACTTCATTCCTCCTGTCTTCTAGACAAAAATAATTAAGATTCCCCATCATAGAATTATTCTGACTTTCCAACAGCATCTGATCTATGGCAAATACCTGCTTTTTTTGAATCCTTCCCAAAAATGTGTAACATAAGCCAAATTTCCATAGAAAGTTCCTCCTAACTCTTAATGAGATGCCCCATAGTTCCCATGTGGTGTGTGGTCTTCATGGTTCCCATGAGCCTGGCCAATAAACCCACATTTGTTCAACTTACAGATGTATTACTGGTGGTCTTTGGCTGTGGTACATCACCAACACGCAGACCAAGATTTAGAGTTTCTATGTATTTTCTTTTCAAAATGAAGGCACTTGAGCCTGCTTTTAAAAATGAAGATTCCTAGAGCCCCGGCCAGATAGCTCAGTTGGTTAGAGTGTTGACCCAATACACCAAGGTTGTAGGTTCGATCCTGGTTGGACACACACAGGAAACAACCAATGAATTCATAAAAAAGTGGAGGAACAAATTGACGTTTCTCTCTTTTTCTCTCTCTTTCCTGTGCACTTGCAATTTTTTTAAATTGTGGAAACATTTAACATAAAATTTACTACTTTAACCATTTTAAGTGTATAATTCAGTGATATTAAGTACATGCACAGTGTTAGCAACCATGACTGCAATCATTTCCAGAAGTTTTTTATCATTCTAAAGAGAGGCACTATATCTGTTAAACAATAACACCTCATCTCCTTCTGCCCCCGGCCCTTAGGAACCTCGATTTTACTCTCTGTCACTGTGATTTTGCCTATTCTAGGAAACTTATAGAAGTGAAACTATGAAATAGTTATACTTTTGTGTCTGGCTTATTTTACTTATCATAGTATTTTCAAGGTTCATCTGTGTTGGAGCATATATCAGAATTTCATTCCTTGTTCCAGATGAATAGTATTCCATTGCATGTATATACCACATTTTGTTTTTCATTCAAATGAAGATTTGGGTGGCTTCCTCCTTTTGTCTTTTATCAGTAATACTGCTAGAAACATTTGCATACAAGTATATGAGGTCTGTCTGGAAAAAGTCTAGCCATTGTTAAACTAACGAGAATGGTTTGCACAACATCGATGTAACCTGGCAGCCAAGGGGAGTGGACTGGAATGTGCATGCATGAACAATGAAGACTTCAGTGTACTAGTCAGTGAGGGTGGTAGATGCCTTTGAGTGAACATGTGTACTGTGTGGCCATCACATTCAAGATAACTGAGACAATAGAGCAATGAATGTGCATCAGATTTTGTGCGAAGCTTGATCATTCCTCTGCAGAAACTATTCAGATGATTAAGAAGGCTGCAGCTATGGGCAACTGGCGATTGGTCACTTCATTATAGCAATGTATCTGCTCACGCATCATGTCTCGTGCAGAGTTTTTTGGCAAAATATCAAATCGCTCAGGTGACTCAGCCCCCGTACAGCCCAGATTTGGTGCCCTGAAAATCTTGGCTTTTCCCAAAACTTAAATCACCTTCAAAAGGGAAGAGATTTTAGACAGTCAATGAGATTCAGGAAAATACAAGAGGGCAGCTGATAGTGATTGGGAGAAGTATGTGAGGTCCCAAGGTGCGTACTTTGAAGGGGACTGAGGTGTCATTGTTTATATATGATGTATCTTGTATCTTCTTCAGTAAATGTTTCTACTTTTCATGTTACATAGCTGGATACCTTTGGACAGACCCTTGTATTTTTGAGTTCCTGTTTTCAGTTCTTTTAGGTATATACCTAAGACTGGAATTGCTGGGTTATATGGTTATTCTAAGTTTAGTTTTTGAGAAATTGCCACTATAGAAAAAAAGTCTTAAAACTTTTGCCCACTAATAGTGAGTACATAGGGACATAACCTTTAATACATATTTTATAACATTCCCCACTCTGGGATACTTGTTATTATAATAAACACTCTAGCAACCCCGTGTTAGATTGATAATCAGGAATCCTATCCCTCTTTTTAAAGTTTCAATAATAGATTCCAAGTGTATTTGGACAAGGACATATGTAGCCCAACATAATTTTTTCTATTACTACCATTAGTAATGGAAGCATTGGTGTTATAGAACTGTACTATTAACAAAAAGCAAACATCATCCATGTGTTATTTTTTTCTCAAAGCATATGTGTGATGCAGACACTAGTCTTAACAATCATTAAATAATAAGACCTTTTAAAATGGCATTTCAGCCCTGACTGGTGTGGCTGAGTGGATTGAGTGCTGGCCTGTGAACTGAAAGATCTCCAGTTCAATTACCAGTCAGGGCACAAGCCTGGGTTGTGGGCCAGGTCCCAGCTCGGAGTGTGTCAGGGGCAACCAATTGATGTTTCTCTCCCTCCCTTTCTCCCTCCCTTCCCCTCTCTCTAAAATAAATAAATTTAAAAAATTTTAAATAAAATAGTATTTGAGAAATTAAATCCGAGTTTCTCAAAGACGCATGGCTGTATCCACAGTGATTGCAGGTGAGGGCAAACACAGTGATAGAATTTCTCCTGTGTGAATTTAAATCAGTGGTAGTGTACCCTATAGTACTATAATTTCCAAATTAGTCAATGTTCATTAACACACTCTACTGAATTGGGAATGAAGTATTAAACACACTTGATTACATTTTCCTGAAACATCCCTAGACCAGATCCTGACAGACTGATTGCATGAAGCAATATGACCCTTTAGAAAACAACAGTGAAAGAACAACATGGGTCTTGACGGGTGATGCACGTACATTGATGTGGTCTTTTGGGGGCTGAGTGAGGATCCGGTGCCTCAGCCTGGTTCTGGGGTCTGAGAATAGGACTGCAGCCTTTCCAGGAAGAATATGAAGCCTGAGGAAAATATTTATGGACAAGAGCACCCTTCTCTAAGAAACATGTCATGGTTCTCCTATACACCTCCCACCTTTTTACCCTTTATATGTGCTTCCCACCCACCTGTCCACCTGCCAACCCACTCCCAGCAGATTTGGAATTATCTCTGTAGTAAGAGCAGAAAGACACAGAAAATCAGCCGGGTTTGTGCAAATGTGTTTAAAATTTATCTTCTAAAATGTAAAGCCCTTTGTTAGCAAAATTGTATAGACCAGGACAACAAAACTATTTAAAATTAAACTACTATAGGTTTATGATTTAGACTTTGTTCCTCTTAGAGCAAAGCAAGTATTTAACAGGGGTTTTCAAAATATCTAGGCTAGCCTTTGGAAAGAGGAAAAAAAGGAGTAAATCATTGTTTCCTATCTTTTCACTCATATCGTTTAAAAAACTTTATTGAGATGTAACACACATAAAATGAAACTCAGCTTTTTAAGTCATACAGTTTAGTGACGTTCAGCATGATCACAGAGCTGTGCAACAGTCTGCACTGTTTAATTTCAGAACATTTTCATCCTCCTAAAAAGAAGCCTCACACCCATCAGTAGTCACTTCTTGTCCTTTCTCCCAGTTCCTGGTAACAACTAATCTTTTTTCTGTCTCTAGATTTTCTTATTCTGGACATTTCATAGAGATGGAATCATGTAGTAGGATGGGACCTCTTTGCAACTGATACCTTCCAGTTATCATGTTTTTAAGATTTTTGTTTATGTTGTGGAATGTTTTAGTGCTTCATTTCTTTTTATTTCTGAATAATATTCCATTGTATGTGTATAACACATTTTGTTTATTTGGTCATCAGTTGGTGAACATTTGGGCTGTTTCCAGGATTTGGCTATTATGAATAATGCTGTGGACATTTGTGTTCACTTTATGTGTGGCCATATGTTTCAATTCTCTTGGGTATAAACTTATTGTTTTACATTTTAATGTAACTAAACTATTGTTTAAGCAAATTCCTATAAACTATTTCATTCTCTAGGGGTGAATTTGCATGTGATGGCATTTTCATTTTATAATGCCTGTAATATCTTAAATTAATTAACTTCAAAGTTACTGCTTGAGATAGGACTATAAAAAGGTGGGAGTGTTAAGGTACATTGTTTACAATCAAAATACAAATACAAAAATAATCTTGTATATTTTAAACAGAATCCAGAAGTACATTAAAAGACTGCTACTCCATGACTGAGTGGGATTTATTCCAGAAATGCAAATATAGCTTATAGCTTTAAAAAACTATAAATATAATTCACCATATGAATAAGTCAAAGGAGAGAAACTGTGTGATCATCTTGACCGATGCCAAAAATGATTTAATGAATTTAACATCCATTTCTAATGAAAACACTTAGTGCAGTACAATTAGATGAATATTTCCTCAATTCATTAAAGTCCGGAGTAAAATAGAGGTGCTGCTAATATATCAAGCCAAGAAGTCAAATAAGAGCTGGAATGGAGGATGAACAAGTATCATTTTTACAGATGATTTAAAAATAATATACAAAATTAATAGTTGGCTTATAGACAGAAAATACCTATTATAAAATATACAGACAGAAACATCAATTTAAATAGCAGCAAAAGTATAAATTACATAAGAAAACTTTAACAAGCCATGCTATATAAAGAAAATGGTCAATCTTTATTGAGGTCTGAATCCAAGTACAATGTTTTAACCACAATGCTGGATATGTTCACACACATTAATTTATATGATAAAGATAGCACTTCAAATAAGTGGTTTTAAAAAGAGATCATTCTGGAAGGGTTTGGGACAACAGGTCAGTCATCTGAGAAAAAACAAAGCATCAAGATTTCATCTCCTGATATGCAAATATCTGCTAAATGAATAACAGATGTGAGTGTGACAGATGAGGAGTTGGAAGTACTGGAACAACAAGAATAGGTCATTTTTTCCCCTTGGAGGATGGCAGGCCTTTTAAGACTATGCCACAAAATTTAGAAACCCAAAAGGATAAGATTTATAACTTTGACTGCTAAACTTTTGCGTTACAATCAAACTCCTCCCCCCCCCCACACACACCACCAAAAAAATGACCTCACAACTCATTATAAAGAAGGGAAAGCCGGGACCCATGTGGTTCAGTTGGCTGGGCATTGCCAGTTAGATTCTTGGTCAGGGCACCTGTGGGTTCAGTCCCTGGTTGATTGTTTCTTTGTGCATCTCTCTCACATCGATGTTTGTCTCTCTCTCTTTCTCCTCACTTACACCTCTCTCTAAAAATAAATAAATAAACTCTTTTAAAAGGAAGGGAGAAAGATAAATGAGAAATTGGGAAAATGTTTTGCAATGTGGTGCATAACAAAGGGCTAAAAATAAAAAAATATATATTATATACACGGGGGAAGAGCAAATAAAAGATTGCAAAAGAACAGAATGGAAAAATTATAAAAAGAAGAAATTCAAATGAGCAATAAATGTAAATGTTTATCCAAAAGAAATAAGTAAATAAGTGAAAATAGATATAATTGAAGGATATTTTTGTGGTTTTGTTTATAACAGCAGAAATTCAGAAACAGCCTAGATAAGTAAATTATGGCGCACGGGTTTAATAGAACACAATGCAGCCTATGAAACAGGAAAGCAGCTCTGTATCGATGGAATGGAGAGATGTCTGGGACAAATAATTGACTGTAAAGCAGCACGTTTCAGAATAGCATGTACAGTGTGATTTCATTTATGTAAAATTGTAATTATCTACAAATGTGTACATGTGCATAGAGAAATGTGTAGAAGATATTCAGATGTTTTCTCTGGTGATAGGATTTGAGGTATATATATTTTTTCCTTTTCCTTTTCTGTTATGTGAGAATTTTGTTTATGATGGATATATATCATTTTAAAGACAGTAATCTTGCTTTCATATATTGGCCCTAAATGCAGCTCCTTTCGGCATGGCAATGCATGTGTTACCAGTCTGGTGCAGACACGGGAGTGGCAACCACGGCAAGAACATTTCTCCCCTAAAACACCCTCAGTCCTGAAGAAAAATGCAAAAAAGCTCAGTGACTAGAGGAGGTATTGGTAGTATTTGGCACACTAGATACAACATGGTTCAGATAGAGGTGGATAACTCCATACCTAATAATATGGCCTCAAAAGTTCACACAGTGTCCAGGTATCTCTTTAAAATGTTCTATCATGGCCATGACTGGTACAGCTCAGTAGGCTGGGTGTCATCCTACAAAGTGAAAGGTCTCTGGTTCGATTCCGGGTCAGGGCACATACCTGGGTGGCGAGTTTGGTCCCCAGTCAGGGCACATAGGAGAGGTAACTGATCAATGTTTCTCTTTCACATCAGTGTTTCTCTCCCTGTCTTTCTCCCTCCCTTCCCCCTCTCAAAAAATAAATAAAATCTTTTAAAAAATTCTACCACCAAAATATTGCATTTATACTTAAAAGCTACATTCATTGTTTAGAAACTTGAAAAACTTGAATTTGCACAGTAAATTCCACAGTAAAACATATAAAGATGATGTATTGCAGGCCAGGAAAAGTATCATTGTACAGCACCATTGATTCCCTGAAGGAAACAAACATTTGCAGTTAAAGGCCAAGAAATAGTATCAGAGCAAAGCCAAATACTGCACACCATTGCCAGAAACATATTTCTGGCAAAGAAACAGGGATTAGTAATTGAACTATCAAATACAGTTCAAGAGGGTATTATGTTTCAGAAGGAATGGTTTACAAATATATTTAGTCTTTCATTCCCCGATCCAAAGATTTCTAAACACCAGCAACTATTAGGCCAGATCCCTTGATATTGGAAGCAATAAATGCATACTTTATATTTCTTATAAATTTTCACATACACTTATTTAGGGGTCATTTTTTTTAATGTAATAATGCCAACAGTCATACTGTAAGGAAAATTTTGTCTTAAACTGGTTTCCTTGACACTATACATATTGAGTCAAATTTTATATCCCACTACAATTTGATTGAAAAATTTTAGACTCTACTGTCATAAATTCTACTTCCAGCCCTGGCTGGTGTAGCTTGGTGGATTGAGCGCGGGCTGTGAACCAAGGGATTGCGGTTCGATTCCCAGTTGGGGCATATGCCTAGGTTGCGGGCCGGGTCCCCGGTGGGGGCCATGTGGAGGGTGACCACACACTGATGTTTCTCTCCCTCTCTTTCTCCTTCCCTTCCCCACTCTCTAAAAATAAAGAAATAAAATATTTTTAAAAATAAAATAAAATAAATAAATAAATTCTACTTCCAGTTGTAGTACTGTTACACTGTTTACTTTGGACAAACTTCTTTATTTGTAGATTTGGCCAGCCTAGACAGAGAAAGAGAGACAGAGAGAACTTTGTCTTATTCCACAAATGAGATACTAATAAACCATTTTCAAGAAAAAAGAAAGCATACTATGGAGATGTTCATTGCATACTGATAACTAAAGAAAAATACAGCCCCACAAGTGAAAAGCATGTGTAAACTAAGATTTTCACATTCATAGACAAATTCTACCTCAGTGTGTTTCTGAGGAAAGAAAAACCCCAAAGAAACAGCAACAAAAAAATGCCACTTAGCTTTTGAAGCACCAAAGATCCCAAGGTCAGAGGAGTGCAAACAGAAGACAAGCTTACCACATAATTCCCAAAGTTGTTCAGCCTTATCCATTCACCAGTCTCTAACTTCTGGATCTAATTTTTTGTTTGTTTGTTTTTTAGGAATGTGCACAAGCTAATTTAGTACACACACTGAAGTGCAGAATCACCTATTTTGGAAAAGGAACTGCAAATAGAAAACTGGCCAAATGGCTTTCTAAATTGTGTTTAGCACGATTCGAAGCACAGGTATCATTGTGGGGTTCTAGTACCAACTGTAGAAGCTCACAGGAACCTGGACATTTTCCCCAGGCATCAATTCACTCCCTTCTAGAGGCTAACTCGTAGTTTAATGCAATTTGGAATAGCTAAAGCAATAGTGACTTCCTCTTTAAAATTAAAAAAAAAGTGTTGGCCGATTTACTAACAAACTCCAGGTAGCAGTGCAGTCGGACCAGTCATTCTCAAAGAGGGCCATGTGGGAGAGTAAGGAGTCAGCCTCTGTCCCCATCATTCCTCACTCAGGGATGCATGACAAGCTCTAGGTGACTGTGAGTGGAAATTAATTCAGTATTATAATTTTATATCTGGGGAGAAATGCTTTGATTTTTATAATAAAACTCTAGATGATAAAAAATTAGGTGTATAGGTTTAAAAAGATTGAGAAGCACTAATAAATGTTAAAAATTACCGTAAAGGAAGGAGGGTTAATAAAAGCTTAAGAAAATTTTCTCGGTACAAGAGGTGACAGAGGGACAGGGAGCATCATGTAGTAGCGGAGTGTTCCAGCTTCCTCCCCCACCCTACACTTGTCTAGTTCCTGAGCAAGCTGTGAGTCTGGAAGGCTTAATCGGTGACTTGATTAGCTTGATTAAAAGTCGAATTAAGTTGAAATCTTTGGCATAGTGTTTCAGAACTGACACGGCGTAAACATAACCCTTGCCAAGTGTCAGTTCCAAAAGTTTAAGATTTTTAATTGAGTCTAAGGTGATTGGGAAAGTTAAGAGAAGACTTGATAATAATAAAATTAAGAAAAATATACTTGACTTTCAAGTGTTTGAGGAAACTCAGAATTGCTAACAATAAATCATTGAATTGAAGGTATAGAAATAAATAAAAAAATGTTGTGCCCTACAATGCACCAGGGTTTCACACTTTAAGGTAACAAGTCAATTGCTGCCAGAAACCAGAAATACAAATAGTAATCAAAAGCATACATTTTTGGAGGCAAGTAGCATGGCAGGCACACAGGTTTTCATACTCTGACCATTCACTACACAGTAATTCATCAAACTGTTAGAGAAATACACTCTCTGAAGAACCAACAGGGGCGTTCCACCCATAGCCCTCAGAGGAAGACATTCGAACATACCAGCAGAATCACTCCTAGAAGGATGATGCTCAGTTTTTGTGTGTTTCTCATGACCTTTCATTTCAGGAAGCAGTACAGTTGGGTCCCAGTATGGTACAATTTGGTCACTATGCATGAGGTTTGTCTGCTGACTTATCTGAGTTAAAATATCCAAAATAATTCTGCATTTGCTATCCCTCCTGAAATGCTTTGTTAAAACTCATCAGTAGGTAGGTAAAGAGTGCTTAACATAATGAAAACACTAATTTAGAATAACTATCAGAAAGACTTAAGTGAATTAAAGTCTGATTTATAAAGTTATTTTTCAGATCTACAGGTTTACATTTTAAAGCTCTCTTGGAATAGGGGCTAATTTCCACCAAACTTCCAAGGACAGCTTCTTTTTAGACTTGTTTTAACAAACAAATATCTTTTAATTTTTGTATCATTTACATGCAAATACCTGTTGTCACAAAATTTCAAGAGGGCTTGAAAGGAGAAAGGTTAGCTGTTCCCTCTGGATTTTTTTAATTAATAATTTATTTAGTAAACATTTGCATTAAAGAAAGTACAAAGGTCATGATCTTGCCATGCTAGAATTTTCCCATCTTCTTAAATACTGGGTTTATTTCATAAGATATTACTGGAATCATCATCATTACTATTCTCACACAAGAATGGTAATTGTGCCATATGTATGACCCTTGCGGAAGGCAGTCTGGATGTCAGTTCCTTATGGTTCGACTCTAGCTATTCTAGAACATTCAATTCAACACAAAACAAGATTCTAGAAAATTTTGTAGGTTTGTTGATTCAGCTAATTAGTATTTATATATAACTTTTTCGACATAAGCAAGGTGTTGGGAAATGGTGTAGACAGAGGTAAGGATCCAAAGCGTTCTTTGAAAGTGATCATAAGAATGAACCAGAGCCTACTAAGGTTGGAGCGTGAGGCAGAATCACTCAACAAAGTCCAAGCTGGAGCAACGACACCAGAAACCTCTGAGCATGAGAATTATGTCACAAGCCAGTCGACTGTGATGTGGTTTATATGCAACGTAATCATGGCCATGGCTGATAAATATACTTATGTAATCTGTGATCATTTCATTATTAACTCAAAGAGGATAACTGAGAGGACACGGAGAAAAACAGAAAGGTGCATAGAGGAGGCACGTGGGAAAGATCTTGATCAAGGTCCGTGCAAATATTGTGTTAAGCAAAGTTCAGTTGAAGGCCGTGTTGCATGTCACCTTCCAGATCCTCAAAGCCTCATTTTATAGAGGAAAATTCCGAATCTCAGGGTGATGGAGTTAGGATGAACCTGACACCATGGCAGAAGCAGGTTATCTTTCCCCTTTCATCATCTCCGCCATGAGAATCCTACCCATCCTTCAAGGTTCAATTCAAAAGCGTCCTCCTTGGTTACCTCTTCCTTGTTTTTCCCAACTAAAATTGGTCTCTTTTGCCTCTGAATTTCTACAGATTCCTGAACTCTGTCGGAAATGGAATGAATGATAGTTTTGCATTATTTCATTTCCTTTGTCCTGGCTTATGTAGGAGAGGAAAACTTTCCCTTTTTCCCTTCTAGATTTTCTTTGGCTGATCTAATAATTAAATTGATATAAGACAGATTAACAGGAGAAAAATAAATTTGATTTTGTACATACAGAGCCCATAAAAATATGAAACATGAAAGGAACCAAGGAAGGCAGCTTTTATACCCTTTAGACATAGAAACAATAAATTTGTGAAGAATTGACAAGACAAAGAAGTTTGGGCTTGGGGTATAAATTATTGGAAGTAACAGGTTTGTTTATACAGCCTTCTCTGCCCTAAATTCCCTGTCCCTGGGAAAGCATCCTCTACCCTCCTGCTTTCGGAGGGACAAAGGAGGATCAGAGTGTTCTTCCTGCATCAGCTGTTTCTCAAGTAACTTTAATTCAAATTAATCAATATGCCAAATTGGCTTATTTTGGGGTGGCATATTCTGCTTCCTTCACTTACTATTCTTTTCGTGTCCTGGGCTTGGGCTGCTTCTCAGCAAAGGCCTGCTTGAGCTTGGAGAGAGAGAGGCTCACTCTGAAGAGCTCAGCTGACGTGTGTGCATGCTGGGAAGTGTGTTCTACGTAAAGTGTTTTTTCATTAGAGGGAAAAGAACGGGGGTGGGGGGGGCATATGTGCCTTGGTGTTATCCCTGCTTCCTTCTTTTCAATGAATGATCTTCATAAATTCTACTTGTTTTATTTCTTCCTGATCCTATGAATCCAGGCACTAGATTATTTAAGGTTTCCACCTCAAAGCATTCTATTAGCTGCACACTATGATGCAGAAATAGAGAGAAATTCTGAGGACCAGTGGTAGACCAGAAAGCTAGGTGACTTCAGCTTTTCTGTTTCCTCTTTGAGTGACAAATAGTAACAGATGTAACCGAAACCTGTTAGTATGATGTTGCTAGGTGTCACAGAGCCAAGGTAGTCAGGTGTATAGCGAATAATTGATAAATTAAAAGCAAGAAAGAATGGATTTATAACTTTTGCTATTATTATTATGCTGAAGAGAACTTATTATGAAATTGCATTTTAAAAGATGGTTGATACCTGAAGCATGAATTAACAGCTTGGAGAAAGAGATGTATTCTCCTGTCAGTGAGCTCTTGTGAATTCAAAAACCCTGAAGAGCAAGTCACTGAAAAGACTCCAACAGATAACATATTGTTAATCTGTTTTTTCTTCTGCTAGGAAATCAGATGTGAGAGACTTGAAGTAAAATATAAAGTCCAACGCTCATCAAATATCTGGAGAAATTTGTGGTAGAAACAGCAAGAGACCACAACAAAATAAAACAAGCAAGTGGGCCTAATTGCAAGAAATAGGGAGAAGGTGTTTTAGTTGCTACAAAGTCCTGGAATGCAAAGGCTATGGTCAAAGTATCAGTTCCTTGAGGGCCGAGGCCGGGCTTTGTTTACCCACGCATTCCCTGCAGCGCTCAGCCGCACAGTCGGCGCTCAGTGTTTGCTGCATTAAAAACTTTGAGACTTACTTGGTCTAGACAAGGCAATCATGTGCCTATCTTCTGAGGCTCTGCCAGTCTTCGGTGTTCTTTGCACTTCACGAAATTGGTGACAGGAAAGCAGATGCCCTCAATCTTTTGTACTCTCTGTTCTAAGCCTGGTTCTCACAGCAATTTCTCCCCCCACCCCCTTTTTTTTTCTTTTCTGGTGAGGAAAAAAGTGATGACTTTTCTGGTAAACAAGGTATGCCTCCTTTACCTCTAAACACGACAAATCCAAAGGCCACCAGAGCCCCCGTTTTTCATGCCAAGAGACTATGACAGGCATGCCTCAGAGATACCGTGGGTTCAGTTCCAGATCACGACTTGTAATCTTTTTTGCCTTAAATTTGTAAAAACAGAATGTCTGTGAAGTGTAATAAAGTGAAACACAATGAAACAGGGTATGCCTGTATTGGTTATTTGGTCCTGAAATTTGGGCCTAGAAGTTTAACAGTTTCATTCCCAAATCTCCAGGGCACGGGGCATTGGGGGAGTGCCCCTCTGACTGAAGTACCTGTTTCTCTTTTCCTTCTATAATCTCTCCTGTGTTTCACAGTAACGGAGCCAGACAACTCTATCTAGAGAGCCTATTTTTTTAAAATAAAGTTTTTGCAATCATAAAAGCACTATACTTTATTGTTAAAAGTAATGATAGAGAACCGTGTGGAACAAAAAGGAAGAGTTCCAACCCTTTGCACCCATTCACCTGAGGCCACAACAGATATGTTTTGGCCTTGAGAGATTCAGGCAGTTTATGTCAGTACTCATGTTTGAAAAAAGAAAGATATTATATTCAAAACAATTCTGTCCTCGAGCCTTCTAACCATTCATTTTATAGTTTTAGTAAAACGCTGGGCAGGTACTATAAAGGATTTTTAAGGTATTATGCCTAGCACACCCCATGTGTGGTAGAGACTGACAAATGTACACCTTCTATTCTTCTTCATGCATCCTGGATTCCTGGGCAGAGGGTGTATGACGTGGGCGTGTTTCGTGTGCTTGATATCTATAAATATACTCAGAGGCTGTTCAAAGCTGCTCACTGTTATTTCAGCTTATTCACTATTTCCAGTTTTTACATACACCCGCACCCTCACAGAAAAGGAGTAAAACTGAATTTTACTTCTGCTAAGATGAACATGATTCCAGATAAATTGTTATAAAACTAGATATAATTTTTTGACATGTACCTCACCTCGAACATGCCAGGCTCACTTTTAGTTTGTCCACAGCCAGGCGTCTAACACTGTTTTCACTGCATTTTCTTGACCTTCAGCGTTGAATTCCAGAGGCTGACGTGTTTGTTTATGCCTCTAACGGAGTTCTGCAGTTCGGGACAGGGTTTGTGTTCTCCCAGCCCGTGGCTCTGCCTGTGTTTCTTTTTGTTGTTGTTCCAAGTGCTATTTTACAACGTCAATTTATTATAATACCAAAAACTGTTTTTTAAACATTGTTGTATAAAAATATCAAAAGATTTCCAAAAAAAGGGAAGTTTGATAGCACAAATTTATTTGGTCAGAGATATTGTCTATTAAGAGACTCCAGGAGCTTTCTGTTTATTGAATGAATTCAGTATTATTTGTATTTTTTTCCTTTGGGATATGTAAATGAGGAAAATGGTAGAAAAGATTCAGTACATGTAGTAAACTAAAAAGTGGTCACATTTAATCTATCAATCTCAGTGAGAAGACCCAAGACATTTATAAGATGGCTGACTTAGATATGCCCATAATCCAATACGAGGATTTAGGAAACTCAGCAAACTGATGTGACATTCTTGACCACATTTTTCCATTGTCACCTGCGGTCCAATTGGCCACACAGGGCATTAAACAAGTCCTGAAGCTCTCTCTGAAATCTAGACTTCAGGCAAAGCAGGCTTTGTTCACATCTTCTGACTCCATTTCTTGGCTAAAGCTTTTCTGTCTCCTTTTTCCAGGAATTCCAACCCACAGATCCTCCACTCACAGCTGGCTGCCTGTACCTGCCGCTACAATATGTACTGACCTGGAGGACAGGACCTTGACAGTGTTCAAGGTCCATTACTCACCCCTCTGGTCTCGCTCACATGGCTTCTCCTCATGTAGAGCTTAATGGTTAAGAGCACAGTTTCTGAAGCCAGACTGGGTCCAAATGTTGGCCTTGCCTCATATAGATACATACATACAGGTATAAATATACTCGCAGATATACATATAGCAGGGAACTATAACCACTGAAGATGCAGAAACTTCATTTCTTTAAGCCAATCTTTTCTTCTTTCCTTTCGAATCAAACTGGCTTTGTCCAGAGACCAGGAGCATCCTGACTCACCTCCTTTTCTCTCCCTTGCATGTCTGTTCCCTTAATCATTAAGCCCTCAGGACAGCAGACCAGAGTGTCTGGTCAGCATCAAATAATCTTAGGAACAAAGCCTTGGGTCTGTTGCCTACAGAGACAGTTTTCATCCAACTAAAGGTAACATCTAGGCCTCCATTGTGTTTCACTCCTGACCCAGAGAAGCTGAACGACTCCACTGACCAACCACACCCTTGAGAAATGAGATGGAGTGTTGGTGTTGCCATGGCTGACATCACAATCAGGTGAGTTGATCAGCTACCCCCAGCCCCAGCACTGACCAATCAGTAGAGACCACAGCCCTAATTACACCATGATTAATGATTTTTCCCCTATTTAACCCATCCCCTAGAAGCCATCAGGGAGCCAGGTCTTAGAGTAACAGCTGATCTGTACCTCTGGGTTTGGTGCATTAAAAAAAAAAAAAAAGAAACCTTTACTTTCTTTGCTGTAAATTCCTGTTCATGGTTGAATGGGCTTTGATGTGTGCAGGCAAATGAACCACTTCCGTTTGGTGGCAGAACTGGCTTGTGCAACTATGGGGGCTAGCTAGGCAAGTCCAAAATCCACAGAGAAGGCTATCGGGGGCAGGCTAGAACTTGCCCACAAGAGCTAAGGCTGCAGTCCCTGGATGGAGTTTCTCGTTCTTTAGGAAAGCCTTAGTTCTGCTCCTCAGGCTTTGAACTGAGTGACCGAGGTTTTCTAGGTTAACAACGACAGCAACAGCTAGATTAGTGTTTGTATAACGAAGGACTATAGCCCAGCCAACTGGCACAGAAAATTGACCATCAACCTTCTAATATCTTAAATAATTTATAATTTTCTAATTTATTATGTCCATTGCCTGTCTCCCCAACTAAAATATAAATTCCATGAAGACTGGAGGTCTTTGTTTTGTTCACAGATGTATTCCCACAGTAAACTTTCAGTAGATAGTTGTTGAATTAAATAGCATCTCATCTTCAGTAAGTTTTCTCTGACAACCTGCTGCCCCACAACAGGTACCCGCATACCCTGAGATAGCTGCTTCTCTACTTCTCATTTACTTCTTTAGTTAGCTAAATCCACCCACTGCAGTTAGGCCCCTCTAACCTCCTTATAAGAGATTAAGTAGAACACCAGAAATAACTAAATATCTTATGATTTTATTTGTTTGGCTTATGCTTTGCTCACATTAGTCTCTTATTTGCATCTACTCCTTTAGCTTTCTTTTCTTCTATTGTACTTTGACCAGTTGGGAAAAATAAAAGGAAGGATCGTTATTATTAAATTTATATACATAAAGAACACTTACGCCATGGCTGGTGTGGCTCAGTGGATTGAGCGTGGACCTGTGAACCAAGGGATTGGGGTTCAATTCCCAGTCAGGGCACATGCCTGGGTTGCAGACCAGTTCCTGTTGGGGGATGCACGAGAGGCAACCATACATTGATATTTCTCTCCCTCTCTCCCTCTCTCCTTCCCTCCCCCTCTAAAGATAAATAAATAAAATGTTAAAAAAAAAAAAAGAAAGAAAGAACACTTACGCAGGAGGCCATAAGGCAGTGTTGAGTTATTTGAAATCTTCACCTGCAGAAACAGTCTTTTCAGTTTAGTAGCCTGCAACTATAAGATTTCACCAGCAGTTATTAAGCACCAAATATGTCAATGCTGTATAAAACACTGAGGCCACAGAGAGGAAAGCCAAAATCTCTGCCTTCAATTGCTTGTAGTCCAGTGCAGAATTATGACCTAATGTCCTAGGGACCAAATCTAGTCTTTATTCAGTATTAATTCAGCCCCCACGTTGTTGATCTATGTAGTGTTTGATATTTAGATCAGTGATAACAGTGGAAAATGACACAATTTCATACAAAAATCCGAATTTTTGGCTTTCCTGGAAGTAGCAGAGGATCTGCAACATAGCCTGAATTTCTACATGGCACAAGCAGCTCCGGTCTGAGGAGTAGCTCTTCCCTCTTCCTGGCCATGGGCTCTTCCTCTCAGCTCACCATCTTTTCTACCCCAAGGTTCAGGTCAGATGCCAGTTGCTTTTTGTCCTTTCACACATGGCCTGACTAGTCCTCTAAGTTACTTTTCTGGCCTCCTGTAGGCATTAACCAAATGGCTTTGGGATTCCTGGTCTAGTGTGTTATGTTTGATAATATACTAATAAAACACTGTTTAACTCTGCAAAAATAATTCTGCTTCTATGATAGAATTTGATGTTCATAATAAATTGAAGAAGCATGTAGGCCAAGTACTATTAGTTCCATTTTCACATGAGGTAATGAAAAGTTGGAGTGGCTAATTTACTAGTTTGGGTGTAGAGGTGGTTCTAGAATTCATGCTTCCTGATAAGCCATCCTAAGGCTAAGGAATACTGTGGAGGGGTCTCACCTCCACCCCAACTTTCCCCACTACAAGATTTCAGACTGAAGTAGTAGTAGTCAAAGATTGGGGAGGGAAGAAAAATTTACACAAAGTTAAGTTTGAAATTTTACTATTACTGAAGACTGAGATGTGGCCCTGGCCTGGTACCTCAGTTGGTTAGAGCATTGTCCTGATATGCCAAGGTTGCAGGTTTGATTGCCAGTCAGGGCACATATAAGAATCAACCAATGAAAGCATAAATAAGTAGAAAAACAAATTGATGTCTCTGTCTCTCTTTCAGTCTTTCTTTTTCTCGCTCTCTAAAATCAATTAATATCGTATAATGTATCAATTTTAATGGTTCCATAACAGTGCATTATTACATGGTGGTATTATAATAATATTTGGCACATTACTTATTGGCCAATTTAAATTTCCAATTTATTGCTACATAAATACACTGCAGTAAATGTTCTGGCAGCTGACCTGTTGTGTGTACCTAGGATTACTTCTTTAAGATAAAGTGCTAGAAGTGAAATTGCTGTCAAGAGACACATCTATTTCTTAAAACTTTTTTTTAAGATTTTATTTATTTTTAGAAAGGGGAAGGGAAGGAGAAAGAGAGGGAGAGAAACATTAATGTATAGTTGCCTCTCATGTGCCCTTACTGTGGACTTGGCCAGCAACCCAGGAATGTGCGCTGACTGGGAATCGAACTGGCAACCCTTTAGTTCACAGGCTGGCACTCAATCCACTGAGCCACACCAGCCAGGGCTATTTCTTAAAACTTTTGATGCTACCTGGTCAGGGCACATACAAGAATAAGTAAGTGAATGCAAAAATAAGTGTAAGATCCCCTTCTCTCTTTCTCTCTCTCCCCCTTCCTCTCTCTAAAATTAGTTAAAAAAAACCAAAAAACAGATGATGCATGTGTAATGTCTCTTTAATCAATGCTCTTCCTTCTAAATTCTCCCAATTGCCAATTCAGTTTGTCCACTTCAACCAGATAAATGTCACTAAAGTAATGCTTGCATATTTTATTTCCTTGTTAAAAAGTTTCAGTGTCTTCTAGCTGATTAATCGGTTTCACACCGCTCTCATCTAGGCATTGGGAGTCCCCTGGGAAAACACTTCGACTCACCTACCCAGCCTCACCTACTACTTTTCAACTCCAGTAAGGACAGACCTATAATTTCTCCAAGGTCCACCATTTATTTTTTTCCTTCCCTATGTGAGGAACCTTCTCCCTTTTCTTCTCCACTCATCTAAATCCTGTATGTCTCCTAAGGCACAGATCAAGTTATACCTCTTCCAGAAAGTGTTTCCAGGATAACCCAGCCCCAGATGATCTTTCCATTCATGTATCATATTCCCTTATAATTTTAGGTATGTGTATCTCATTTCCTCAGGGAGGACAAGCTGCTCCCAGGCAGGTTATTTTTTGAATTTTTCTCCAAAGCCAGCACAGTGGTAGGTGCTGAATCTTGAAAAGAACTGCAAAGTGTGGGATGAGTTAGTGCAGAGAGTTCTGAAATATGCCCTGAGTGCTTTTGGAATCAGTCACACTCCCAAATGAAATCGAGTGAATGGACCTGATAAGTTTTCACAATGACTTTGGTCATGCATTTCTTTCTCTTTTTTCTTTTTTTAAAGGTTTTATTTATTTAATTTTAGAAAGAGGGGAAGGGAGGGAGAAAGAAAGGGAGAGAAACATCAATGTGTAGTTGCGTCTCATGTGGCCCCCACAGGGGACCAGGCCTGCAACCCAGGCACATGACCTGACTGGGAATCGAACCAGCGACCCTTTGGCTCGCAGCCCACGCTCAATCCATCAAGCCACACCAGCCAGGGCATGCTTTTCTGATAACATGATTACAACTAGTTATTGATGAAAAATAAATGATTTGCAGCTGGTCCTTTGAAAGACACCTCTACTTACTTGCAAAAATTATTTGGAATGAAATTCAATATAAGAGAAATGCCTCTCAAAGATGATTTAATCAGCGCAATTACTGAAGTTGTTAGTGGTGGCCATATGACATGGGCTTTGAAAAACCAGTTTAGTGAGAATCCATTGTATAAAGATATTCTTGTTCAAAGCTTATAATATAAAATAGAACCAATGAATTTTAAAATTATCCTAGACACTGAACATGAAAAAAAACTTCAGTTCATTTAAAAATACATAAATTATTTTCCCACCCACCCCCAAAGTATGGTACTTCACAGATCTAAAAATACTGCACATTCAAATAAACTATAATTATGAATATACATAGCTCCCCACAGTTAGAACTTTAAAAATGAATTGTGCTAAATAAGATGCATGTTGCTGCAATATTTAAATATGCTTTAAAGTAAATCTTTGTAACTAGGCATGTAATTACTATGATTTTAGGAAGATTTAACCAGAAACTAAAATACAAAAGAGTGAAATTTCAGCAGTTTTGATTAACGTACAATGAACAAATATCCACCACAACCTGGCACTTCAAGATCAACCTCATCCTCTGAGTTTTAAAAAGAAAGCCTTCTTCCTGGACAAGGTAACTGGAATGAAATATTACGGAGAGGAAAAAGTACAAATTGAAACAAAAGACATAAAAAACAGAAAGAGAGAATGTAGAAATACTAAGGATTTCTGGCCATGTAAATCCATTTTTAAAGAACTAATTTTTGCCGTATCAGCTGTGGCTCAGTTGGCTGAGTGCTGTCCCTGGTCCAGGCACATGCTTGGGTAGTGGGTTCAGCACTTGATCTATGTTTCTCTCTTGCATTGAAGTTTCTCTAACTCTCTTTCCACTTCCGTTCTAGAGAGAGAGAGAGAGAGAGAGAGAGAGAGAAAGAAAGAAAGAAAAGGAAAGGAAAGGAAAGGAAAGGAAGGAAGGAAGGAAGGAAGGAAGGAAGGAAGAAAGGAAGGAAAATGAACAACCAATTTTTACTGGAGAAGTAGGAGATTTGAATCTTGCTCCCTAAGGATTAGAGTAAAAATGAGATTTCCAAGGTTTGGTGACAGGAGAGGGAAAAACGGTATGTGGTACTAGGATGCACTGGAGCATCTATCTGGCAGGGTCATATTTAATCTGATGCGTCAGCCAAACTTCTGGTGTTCAAAATCTTCCCTGACATTAGTATCAGCTAGAATGTTGGAGGTATTGGCAACTGGCAGCTGAGCTCTCCCTGCCTGGGTTCCCCACAGCTACAGCAAATTGGCAGCAAGGCTTCCTTAGCAGTTGCTAATGAGCTGATGATACCATACAGCGTGATTCCACTTATGTGAAACAAATACAAATCCATGCATTTCTATATGTACCGCATATGTATGTGACTGCATAGACAAATGTTTGAAAAATGTGCATAAAATATGTGTTATCTCTTGGGAGGAGGTTGGAGGGACGTCCTTTCACTTTATGGTTTGAATTTTTTTTTTACTTTAACAATATAATCCTGTATTATTTGTCTAATTTTAAAACGTGAAAGCAGCACTGGGGTGCCAACCTATGCAGAGAGAAATGTGGAATTATACAGGAAAGTTTACATCTTGTAACGAAGTAGTTCGCTACAGAAAACTACCTTACCAGTTTCTTCAGGGATCAATAACTTTATGAGCAATTCTATCTTTGTACCAAGTGTCCTTGTCCTGGCTTATTTACAACCTCCTGCTGGACATTTTATTTGCATATCTTGCTATTACTGAAAATTCTGCAGGCCTAAAACCATACACATCATCAATCTATCCATGTGACTTTCTTTTCTTTTTTTTAAAATTAATTCTATCACCATACCCTCAGTTCAAAACCCTGGGATGTTTGACTACCTCATCTTCCTTGTCCTCATATCAAATTAGTCATCAAGCATGCTTATTCCACCTTTGCATTTTGCGCTTCCGTTTTCCTTTATAGCACGCTATAGCTGACCCTTGAACAGCAAGGGTTTTAACTGAGTGGGTCCACTTATATAGAGATTTTTTTCAGTAAATATGTACAGCATTGTAAACATATTTTCCTTCTTTATGATTTTCTAAACAATATTTTCTTTTCTCTAGCTTGCTTTATTATAAGAATACAATATACTCTATATAACATACAAAATATGTGTTAATCGAATGTTTGTCTTATTGGTAAGGTCAACAGTAGTCTATTAATAAAGTGTTTTTGGGGGGAGTCAAAAGTTACACACAAGAAAAAAATATATTACCTGAGAACTGAAAAAAAGGAAGTTATACATGGATTTTTGACTGTACATGAGGTCGGTGCCCCTAACCAGTGCATTGTTCAAGGGTCAACTGTACTTCAAGTTTTATCATCTCACACATGAACACTTGTAATAGTTTCCCAACTAGTCTTCCTGCTTCCAGTCTTTCCCACCTGTCAACAATGTTGCACACCAATACTAGATTAAAAGTCTTCAGAGAAGAGTTTGTTTTTTCTACTACCTGGCCAAACACACACACATGCTTACGCACATACTCCTCCCACGCTTGTCTACTTACTTCATATAAGGCCTAAACTCCATTCAAGGATCCCTAGAATCTGACCTTAACATGAACATCTAGGCTATATTTCTTAATACCCCACTCTTGGAATCAGTTATTTAAATCCTCTTTTACTGTCCATTGAACACACTCTCTTTTCCCACTATGAGCCTTTCTCTTTCTCAAGTGCTCAAGTAAGTATTTATCTTGTTTGTGAAGACTCTGTTGTCTGATATTTTTGTTTAATTACTTTGATTTAATTCACTGGATTTATTTTTTGTGTCTGAAGGTAATGACAAGTTTCTTAAAGGCAGAATCTTTGCCTTAAGCTTTTCATTATTTCTATCTGCTCCCTACCGTTCCGCATCTATCACAATATATTCATCAAAGAAGTCATTCGATGTTGTCTGATGGACTAAAATCAAGGAAACCTTCTCTGTGCTTTCCTTATTTCTGGAGAGCATTGATTTTATGCTTCTAAAAGTAAAATAATAAAAAAATTAATATAGAGATGTAACATGTAGGTGTTAAAATACACACTACATGAATTTGAGTTAGAAGGTATGTTCCTGGAGGTAAATATTTTGGTTGGTCTATATACAAAGAACTGTTCCAGCTGCTTCATTCAATAGTATTTGTTGCATGCTTATTATTTGCCAGTACTTTTCTAAGTCCGGCAGATATGGCAGTGACCAAACAGACTAAAATCCATGCTTTCATGGAGCTTACATTCCAAGGGAGAAGACAGACCCTAAATGAAATAAATAAGTAAAATACAAAGTTTGTCAAATTGTGGTAAGTGCTTTGGGTAAAAATAAACCAGAAAAGTAGTTTAGGGAGTGTTGAGGGTGCAGGGGTCCATTGCAACTTAAAATAGGACAATTAGTATTTTCCATATCTGGCATAGAAAAAAGTTGATGTAATACCTAAGTAAATACAATTAAGATTGGCTTGAATCAATTCGCCTCAGAAAATGTGACTAGGAATATTTTTTTCGTGACTTAATTTTAGTTGGCTTTTAACAAAGACTTCAAAAAATGGCAGCTTACGTTCAATTTTAGTTCAATGAAGAATACTTCTCATACATATGCAGCCTGGTTTCAATTCTATTTCTTAGATTGGATCATTACCAAGATCTTAACAAGGAAAATAAAGAAATATGGATGCCTGAGGAATTGACTAACCACTTATACCCTCATTAAATATGCTTTTCTGCATCCAGAAGCTGACTAAAATCAGACTAAGAACCAGAAAGGATTTCTTGGCAAAGGAACCCTACTTGCAAGAATAATTCCAAGACTTGAGCCGAGCTCAAATTTTAGGATTTATGTTGACATTCGAGACTTATCTTTTCATGTTGCCATGTGAATAATTTGACCAAATCACACAGACTCCCAGAGGTTTGGGCTCAAAAGGTCTAGGTTTAAGAACAATATTTTTCATCTCCTCTCTCAGCGTTGTCCTTTATTGTATAGTAAATCATTCTTTTTCATTAATAGAAGTATTATTATACTTCTATTAATGAAAAAGAGACATTTCAACATTACTTTGTCATCGAAAATGTGTAATTAAACCAACATACAAGGCATTGGAATACATTCTTAGGAGGAAGGTTAATAGAGGATAGGATATAAAGATTTTATTTGGCTAAAATAATACCATGGGAAGTTACCCCATTATATTAAAGTATAATCCACTAATCATCCTACTAACTGACAGTAGATAATTTCTAAGTCTGATTGAAAAGATGAATGGAGGACACTGATGGCCTGCAGATGGTGATGGTTAGAGGTGAAAAATTGATGCCAAAAAGA
This sequence comes from Anoura caudifer, assembly GCA_004027475.1. NCBI lineage: Eukaryota > Metazoa > Chordata > Mammalia > Chiroptera > Phyllostomidae > Anoura > Anoura caudifer. The sequence continues at coordinate 67,180 of PVKU01007340.1, forward strand.
AAAAAAGTAAAAGACTGGGGAAAGCGATAATGCCAAAAAAGCAAACATTTCACAATTTTGGTTACAGTCCACGCTATTAACAGTTGTGATGGACAAATCCAAGCTGTGTGTTGAAGTTCATGTGTGTGTGTATATAACTTGAGATGAATGACAATAAACTAATAATGCTTTCCATAATTTATCAAGAATTTTTACTTGTTTTTTTATTCCCCCTAGCATTGAGACTGTGTAGAAAGACGTTTAGTCCTAGATAATTGTATAATGAGGTATTACATCACCAGACTACATAAATAGATACCATATAACAGTATACAAGTAAAAATAGATTAAGTAAATTTCCTTTTTTAAAAAAAGCACAGAGAAACTGCTTACCTGATATGCATTAGTGTGAGGTCTATTTTTGGATACTTCCTGTACTAATACTTCCAATTAAACTTTGCAGCAAACAATTTGCTTTCGTTTCTCCAGGAACCTCTAATACAGGATAATGGGCAGGTGTGCTGGGCTGGAAGTAAGGTTGGGTACCTTTTTTTTTTTAAGGGTAAAGTTTTTATTCACTCTCCAAGAAAGGAGAGGAGCATGGTGTGGAGAGATACACCAGCCAAGGTGGGTATCTCAAAGAGAATGAAAACAAGGAAGCAAGCATTTGTCAACTGAACTCACAGAAATGAAGGTCTCCTTCAATTAAAGGTTTTCTATTTGTCTAGAGCAGAAGCCCACATCACCCCATTTAACACCACAAAGCTTGTAATAAATACCTTAGTGTATTGACAAATCCATTTGCTAGATAGCACAGTCTCATGAGAATATTTTGAAATGCTTCATAATATATTATGCACTCTAAGCTGCTTCCAAATCAACAGAATAAAAGCAAAACCTTAATTCAAAATTAGAAATTCAACTCAAGTAATCCATTTTAGGCTAACTCTTTAGGATAGAAGACATTTTGGAAGGCCTCCATCTTCTCTAAAACTATTTTTGAATGAGTGATGCTTTTCATACTTGCTATCTTTACACTGGAAGGGATTACAAAAATGTGACGTTTTTATAGTCTTTGATAAAATTTTTTCTTTACAGGAGCAAGTCTCAGTCCCCAGATTCTTGCCATGTATGTGTCTATGCCTGCCATGTCACATCATGAAATTCTGTTGCAACATCTGATTTCAACTTGATCTAAGTAATTTTTGCCGCCAGCTACTGTCACGGACTTGTTCCTCTGTGTGGTTTATCCTTCTTTCAAATTTGAATTCATTGGGTGAATTCATTGAATTTAATAACATTGATTATTAAAATGATGTGCTTTAGAGGTGTGTTCCTATAACATATTCTCTGTATATTTTATTGTGTATTCACCACCCCAAGTCAAGTTCTTCTATCACCATTGATTCCCCCTTTTTACAAGTGATATTCTGGTTACTTACATTAGCTTTAGGTTATGTTTACTAATTTGGCTAAGGAATTGTTTTATTTTACAGTATAGAAATAGATGGACTTTTCTAAGATTTCATTCCTCATTGGGGAGTGAAGGGCTCAGCTAAAGAATAATCAATATGTGGATGGAGGTAATAACTTGAGCAGGGAGAGGTCAAACACCTGTACATGTTCCATCAGTTCTTATGCCAAGTGAAATAAAAATAAGTTTTTGGTGGCCTTGGGTATCAATTCCTAATCCTTCTTGTTCCTTACTTGAGAAAATGGTGAAATGGACATACAGAAGAAGACATAGTAAAAGATTTTCCCTCATAGATGGATTTCTGTTCATCTTCACAATCATTTTTGTGTGGATGCTGAGACAGAGGTAAGTGCAAGGCTGCATCTGGCCGAGCACCAGTTTTGTGAAGTAACTTGGCCCGCACAAAGATGAAAATGGAAATTTTGGCCTCATAAATTGCTACAAATCTTAGGTAGGTCTGCTTATGTCTGAAAGCCTGAGATTTTGTCACTATCTTCTCAGACAACAACAAAAACTCAGCATAGATTTTCAAATTGCTTCAAGATTCTTAGATGAGATACCTGATTAAATCTAAGCCTAGACTACCAAGATACTTCAGATCCTCCTCTAGTTGCTCCTTCTCTGTCTCCTCTGCTGAATGTTCCTCATCTTACTGTCTTAACGTTGGAGGGCCCCAGGGCTCACTTCTTGGTCCTCTTCTGTTCTCCAGCTATATTATCTAGTTAATCTCAACTAGTTCCATGGCTTTAATTGCCGTCTATATGCTGACAATCTACATATTTCAGTCCACCCCAGATACATACATCTGTCTACACCTATCTTCACATGGATGTTTAACAGGCACCTCAAACTTACCATGTCTAAATCAGAGTTTACACATACTCCACTCCCCCGACTAAATCTGTTTCTTCTCTCTTTCCCCAATCTCAATAAATGTCAACTCCACTCTTCCAAGATCCGAGACCAAAATCCTTGGGATTGTCTTTGACCCTGGCTTTTCTTATATACTCATATCTAATCTATGAGCAATTCCTGTGTGCTTTATCTATTAAATAGAACCTGACTACTTCTCTTCATCACTCTGACTTTATTCCAGGTCTTCTATAGTTTTAATCCCACTAGGCTAATCTCCTTGCTTGCTCTCTTGCTTCCGTATATATGTTGCTCATATAGCAACCAGGCATCTTTTTTAAAAAAAAACTTATTATGAGCCTTTTGAAACATACACATAAATATACATAAATGGTGATCAGCATCACTTGGAAGGTTTGTTACAGCAAGACTGCTGGGCCCCACCGAGAGTTTGATTCAGTAGATCTAAAGTGGGCTTGGGGAACTGGCATTTCTAACAAGTTACCAGATGCTATTGTTGTCCAGCGGGCACACTTGGAGAACCACCTGCTACATTGTTCTCCTTCCCATTTAGAAGCCAGGCAAGATTTGGCATTAAGAGTCTCTGCACTGCTCTTCCCTAGGTCCTGAATCTTTTTGTATTACTCATGATTCACTGTATCTATGTCTGTTTAAATGTTATCTTTTGAGAGGCCTTCCCTGGTCACTCCTAAAATAGCATCCCATCTTTTCACCCTGAGCATTTTTCTTCCTAGTAGGCAGGCATCGTTTCCTGTCTCCTTATCGGTCTAGATGGACAGCTCCATACACGCGCAGACCTGGGTTTGCTCTCTATCCTATCCCTGGCACCAAAACCTTGCCGAGTAGGTGCTCTTTTCACTCTAATGGATCATATATCGAGGAAGGAGGCACGGCTTCTTGCTTGGGACACTAGATAGGCAAATTCATTCCTTCTTGCTTCAGTGTCACCATTTGTAGAGGAATTGGTTGGTTATGCTTATGTTTCCCACCACGCTGGGCAGAGTAGGCTCAGACCCAAAGAATAATGTGAACAACCTGTGAAGCAGAGCAGTAAGTGAATAGCAAGCGCTATTATGCCCTGCTTTCGAGCGCCCTTTCCCTGCACGACAACACCCCTGTCCGATTTTCTAGCTCTCCCGCACGGGTGACCCACAGACCCCACTGCAGGAGCCGTGGCCCCAGTCCCGTCCACGGGCCCGTGTCTCCCCACGCCCTCCCTCCTCCAACAGCCGCAGCAACCGCAGCAACAGCAGCTTCAGGCTCAAGAGGAGGAAGGGGAGGCGCCGAGGGAGGGGTCCCCGGCCGCCGCGGGAGGCCGCCTCGTCCCGTCACGGCGTCAGCGCCAGCGGGGCCGAACCCGGAAGTGGCCGAGTCCGCGCACCCGCCAGTCTCGCCGTCGCCGCCGCCCCGCACTCGGGCGAGTGCCGTAGCCGCGCAGTCAGACGGAGCGCGCCCGGCCGAGCAGGCCAGGGCCGCGGGGGCCGCCGCCGCAGGTGGTGGCGCTCAGTGAGGCGGATGGAACGCGGCTCCGCGGCTGGGCAGTGCCGGCGTCCGCGGCTGGAATGGTGCTGGCGGCGGCGGTCGGTGCCTGCGTTCTGAAGCCCGAGAGGAGCCACAATGGAGACGCCGCCGTTGCCTCCCGCGTGAGTGAGCGGGCGTGCAGGCGGGCTGTGCCGCTGCGGTGCGGATAAGCGCGCCTCTGCGGCGCGTGTCGGCGGCCGCGGGCGCTGCTCGGGGACGGCAGCCCGGTGCTCGCCGGCGTTGCACCCCGGAGCCGCCGGGGAGCCGGGGGCGGCTGGAGGTGGGAGCTGTAGGGCGTGACGAGGCGCGGTTCCCGCAGCCCCGAGGTGGTCGCGGGCGAGAACTCATCCTGGTCAGGCAGTGACTTAAAACGCTGCCCAGTATTTTCTGGGAAGGGTCTTCCCGATCCCAGGCGAATAGGAGATTCGGGATGGGGCTGTGCTTGGGGACTGCCCATCCTGGGTCTACCTGCATGGAATGCACGGGCTGCTGGTGCCCAGCTGGCCGACCCCTTTCTAAAGGATGGAAACAGGATGCACGGGAGTCCGTTGAAAAAGGTACTGGAAAGTACCAGACGCTCGGCGTCTAAATGAATTGATCTTAGGTTGCTTGCTTCCCGAAATTTCTAGTAAAATTAATTGAGGAGCATTTACATCACAGAATGAGCCGCGGCTGTTCAGGGCATGTGACCTCTTTTACCTGGCACTGCAGAAAATTGTATCCAGAAATCAGAGCATCTTCTGTTTCCTTGCTACCCTGGGCAGATTAGTAGTGTAGGACCTGCAAGGCACAGGTGTCTTTTTTCCGTGGTATCCAAATACATTGAACATTACCTGCAACAGAATTACTCTTCAGAAATAATGACAGCTGAACAGTTATATGGAAGATATTGAAGATATTGCATTATTGAGTACAAGATTTTAATTTTTGCATTTTGGTAAAAGTGAACTATAAATCCCTGAGTTCTGAGATTTTCAATTTTGATTTGTTTTCCTTAGTTTAATTATTATCAGAGAACAAGAGCCCTTTGAATCTGACTTTTCAAACCATAGACACCTCATTTTGAAGAACGGCTTACCTTTTCATGAGAGTTATTCATGGCGACTTACTGTTTTTTTTACTGCACCCAGCCTCTTGCGGTTCTTTGGCAACATTCCAGCCAAAATATGGACATTAGGCTTGGGCTGAATAATGTTTTGATGTTGAATCCTTTTAGGAGATCTAATAGAATTCTGGAACTACAATTTCTAAAAGTGCTGTATGGAATTTTTAGCTTGTGTGGAACAGGTCATGGGAATCTAAGGAGCGGATGGATGATAAGACTCTTGAATTAACCCTCCTGAGCTGATACAAATGAGGGTGCAGTTGCTTCATGATCACTGTGGCTTTGAGGGCTTTGTGATCTGGTTTTGCTTTTTAGCAGGTTCAGGAAGGCTCCTGACTGCTAGGGAACATGATGGTGGATGGTTAACAGCAGCAGGGTGAGCACCCGCACAAGTTGTGTCCAGGCTCCAGAGGCATTTAAGGCAGGAATTGCTACCTGTGTATAGACAACACATAGTGTGTACCGTATAGGTATGTTACCTGAAGCAAGCCCACCCCCTTTATTTCAGTTCTCTGCCATCCCTTTTTAGTTTTTGAGCAGAGTGACCTAAAGGAAAGACCAAGGAGATCTTAGAATGCAGGTGAAAAAAGGGCGTGGAAAACTGTAGGGAGGGAGTAGAGACAGAGACAATGATTTAAATAGAAATAATTAAAAATTATGGGGGGGCACTTTGTAAAGTATATGATTGTCTAACCACTATGTTGTATACCTGAAAGTAATACAAAACAATATTGAATATAAATTGTAATTGAAAAAAAGCAAAAAAATGAAATATTTGTGTGCTTGCACATGTGGATAAACAGAATCTAGGAAAGATCAGCTAGTACAGTTTTGGTGCCTAGCCCAATTCTTTGGTATTGGGACTCCATCAGTAGTGCTGGAACAATGATAAGCTGAGAAGTAATGGAAAGCCTGGAATGCCAGCAGTGATGAAAGAATTGTTAAAACTTCTTTTAATTATGGGTGGCCAAAGTTGGTGAGACTTTTGCACTGTGTTCACTTAATAACAAATACAAATAGGTTTTTATTTTCACTTGGTCTGTCTAGCATTAATTCTCATCCCAGAGCTACTCAGAGTGTTATTTACCTTTCTGCTTCTACTCCCACTAACTTGTTTTTTCCTTCTACTCTGAATCATGGGTGCTGAATTTGAGAAATGCAAGCAGTGTCTTTGGGAAGTTGCTTCTTCCGGGCTCCCTGGGCTAGAGCTAGACTAGGACAGAGTCCAGTGGAGTTATTGGGAGGGCTCAGTTTTTCATAAGGTTAGATTTGTAGCCTGAACTTTAAGGCAAAGAAAGATGTTTGACATGGACTTAGAGTGCCTTGGATGATGTCTTAGGAAACTGAGACTCAGATCCTCTTGTGTTAGTATCTGTTTATTAATTCATTCCTTCTGCAAATATTTGAATGCCTGTCTCTCTGTCTAGCATTGTATGTGGTATTTTTGCTCATACTTCTCTTTTAGCAGCCAGTTTTACATTGTTTTCAAATCTCACCTGTTCCCTTCAGCCTGTTGGTAAGTTTTCTTGGAGGAATGGAGATGACTATGCCCCAGGCTTCCTTGTTCCTTCAGTATGGGCTTGTTGAACTTAGGTTTTGATCTCTTCTCTTTCCACTCCTCATCCTTTCTGATCATATAGATTGTCATTGGGCTTTAATATCTCTGCTTATTGTTTTTTTTGTGCTCTTTGAGTACATGTGGTATTTCGATGTGTTGAATTTTGAAGCCGTGGACATGTGCCTCTGAATTTGAAATCTGTGCAGCTAAAAATTAGATGTTATAACTAAAGGAAATGTACAAAAGGAAATGTAAACTGATAAGCTCTGACCTCAGGAGATTTTTATATATTCTAGCTTTTGGAATTATTTTTAAAAGGCTTTTCATAAATATTAAGTTAAGGGAAGATGAGGTATAGGGCAGAGAGTTCATCCTTTGACCTCCCCTCACCAAACAGTTTTCTTGGCCTTTGTTGTCTGCCTGGTTCCTGTTTCGTAAGTTGGCTTTCTTTCTACAGGCTTTGCTTTTTTGCTTTTTCTTCTCAAAACTAAGCAAATATACTTCAGATACAACCATTATCTTTTTCCAGTTGGTTCCACTTCACTGGGGCCTCTTGAACTTCAGAGGTGTTCAAGTGTGGGCTGGAAAACATCTTGTTGACCCTGTTCCAAGGGATTATAGTACAAGATTGGTTGGGTTAGAGCAGAAGAACTCAGAATTTTGGATTTTACTGGCTTGTAAAATTGAAGTCCAACATAGAATTGCTAAGTTTTTTTGTTTTGCTAAGTAAAGAAATTAATTGATAATAAACTAATTATCAACTGTCATCTTTTTGTAAAAGAAAGGACATTTTAGTGCCCCTTCACAGTTTAAAGGAGGACATAATCTCAGAATGAAGAATAGTTCTTAAAGGGAATAAATTTAGTTTTAAGAAAACTTACTGCGATGCCCTCGTTTTGTCACAGACCAGTTAAAAGTTCATTGAAGCCTAACATTTGCAATTCACTGGACTAGATGACCTTTAATGCTTTTCTATTTGAAGATTCAATTCCTGTGACTTTAGAACCTTGGCATTGGTTATCCTAATATCCATTTGTTTGTCTTTTATGACCCATTGGCTATAAAAGTTGAACCAGTTTTTTGTGTAACTAGTCCTAAGTAAATTGGGCATCTCTCAGATCATAGGTAAACCTCCTCAGTGATAGACAAGGACCTTTAAAATATTTAGGAGCAATAATAGCCCACAACATAATGTTGAAAAACATACGAATCCATGTATGTTGAAAGAAGTGTCATATATAAAAAAAATATCGAACTGCACTTGAGAACTTGAGAAGTGGATTCTGGACTAGGTAGCATTTATGTAGTAGTCTTAAAAATTCCTGTTGCTGGGAAATCACTTCTCCCCCTCCCACCAAATGCCCCCCTAAACCTCTTATTTCTAATTTATATTTTCTAATGCACTTAGTAGGTATTTAGTAAATATTAGTAAGTGTGCTTTTGTAAATGTGACTCTAAATTTAGTCATCCATGGCTGTTAGAGAACTGCACCAGAAGTGTTTATCAAAATAATTCAACTTCTTTCTTAAGATCAAGGTGATATGGAGAGCGAAAACTGCCTTTCAGATGCTTTTCTATAGAATTTTACTGAATTCTAAATGTATCTGCTATTCATAATGAGGAAGGTCAGGTTTTTTTGTTATATTTATTAGGCACCTATGATGACTAGGCTTTGGGAATAATCTCAGAAAACAAAACAAAGTCCTTTTCCTCATGGCTGAAACTGACAGCAAACAAATACATAACACAATTATTATAGAGGGTGGGTTAATATACTTTGTCTTATGCACTTTCTTCATTTCAGACTCTTGGCATTTGCTAAAGTATTTTTTTGGACCAGTTCTATTCACTGCTTCTGCCTTCAAAAATAAGCCTTTGTTTTCCATAACACTGCTTTTTCTTGGTTTTCTCTTCTAGTTTTTAAGTTGCTAAATGTGATTTATTTTATTTCTTTATCTCACTTAATCTTGTCGACAATCTACCAGATAGTGTGGGCCTCTTGTAATTATCCTTTTTCAGAAGTTAAATTACTTTCCCAAGCTTCTAGAGGAGAAGGTGAGACTCTGTTGGTCACTTTTTTGTCTTCCATGGCTTTTCTTCTGTTACTGTTGGTTGGCAGTATGTTTCTCACAGATGCAGGCCTTGGCCAAGTCTTCTTTTTCAATCATCTGTTAACCACTGAGTTGTGGCTCCCTCTGTATCTTAAGACTGGGCTGAAGAGCTGTGCTTCAGCCTTGAACTTTGAGCTTCTTTCAGAACATCTACTCTTAGCTCAGCTCGTATCTCAGATTCAACATTTCTAAGACTGCATTCATAATCTGTTCTCAAACTGATTTTTCTTTATAAAATCTTTACTTATTCAATGGAGTAATCAGTCTACCCAAAGCCTTGGAATGGTCTTTGATTTCTCTCTTTCATCACTTTCCACATCTTATCAGCTCCCAGGAACTGTAGAGCCTTGGTTTCAAGTGTCTGTTCTGACTGCTAGTATTTTGATGAACAGATTTCATCACTTGATACCTGGATTTTTTTTTCCTGCTATTGAGCTTTGTTTTCTCTCCTCATCTTTCAGTCCACCTACTATTTGACCCCCTCCCCCTGCCCCAACATCTTAGAGGCATCTTAAATGACTTACCAAAACCAGATATCTCAGCCTGGTAGTCAAAGCCCTCCATCATTTTGGCCATATCTTACGTGTTCAAAATCCGCTTTATTACACACCGAGAGTCTCCAGCCATTTTTCATCCTGCCTGTAGTTAAACCAACTTGGAGTTCCCCCAAGAGTTGGAGCCTCCAATCCTTCATAAAGTCTTTCCTGTTTCCTTCAACTCAAGCCATCTCCCTTTGCATTCCCATAGTATTTATAATCAGTAGCCCGTAATCGTGCACCTGTGTACTAACTTGTGTCCTTCCCTACTGGTTTCAGATGTGCCTCCTCAGTTAGGTCGTAACTGGAGAAGGCTCCTGTGCTCAGCTTCTTTCTGTCCCTCTCCTGCTTAGCATAGGGCACGCAGTGGGTATCTAGGCAGTGTGCATGTAGGCAGTGCTTGCCTACTTGATTTATTAACAGTGGTAGTTGTCTGGAGTATTACTAATAATTTTAATTGACTGTTGCAATTAAAGATGAGGAAGACCAGTAAAATCCATAAAAATGTATCTCCATATTCAATTTAGCTCCTAACTTCAATGTTTTTCTTCTGAACTGTGTTTACATTTGTGTAATGTTTAGTATAGCTCCCTGAGGCAAGGAGGTGAGGTGCTATCATCTTTGACTTTCAAGTTACATTTTATGTTAGACATATTGGTGGAATAAGAAAGCCTTATTTTATAATTAAACAGTCCAAAGCCCAGAGAGGCTAAGTGATCCGAGGTCAGTGGTTAGGATTTGGCACAGGCGGGAGTACAATTCAGGTCATCCAGCTGATTCTGGTCCTCTTTTAGCACCTTTGCATTTGGTGCTGGAAAATGTAGCCCAGTGGACAGAATTGCCACGTTGTATTGCTGCCTTCTGTTACCAGCCAAGTGATGGCAATACTAGGAAAAGTGGTAAAAGGAAGGTCAGAAATATGAGTGATGAAGACACAGAAATGTTTGAAATGGATCATCAGTCTCTTTTAGCACCTTAGAAATATCCCATTTGACAGTGCTTTGTTAATTGTTTATAACATATTCTTTAAAATAAGTATGATCTTGCATAAGAAATGCTTTTACCCTGGTCCCTTTCCTGGTAATGTAATAGTCACTGTCAGGGACAAAAAGTGCCTGATTATGCGCTGTTTGTCATGTAGGTGGGAGGAAGAGAGAGCAGAGTTGAACTGAAGTAGAGCTTTATACAGCTCTATTGTTCTACTGTCTGAGAGCAATTATACAGCAACTTCCATCAACGTCTCCACCTCAGACATCTCAACCACCGCCTGCCAAAAGCTTTTCCAACATACTCGACAGAGATCCCCACGGCCAAGTCCTAGGGGCCTGAGGAAGGGTGGCATGTAATACCCCAGTGCTCTGCTTTAATTGCTAGCCCATTTTAGTAACATTGGGCAGTTCCAGTTTTTCTAGATGTTTCCAGCTCTGGAAAGTTGGAAACGTAACTTTTAGCGATATGTGTACTATACTAATGTATTCAGGGGCATTATTATGGTGTTGTCTGTAAGGGGTCCTGTGACTGGGTAGGAGGTGTTTTTTTAATCTCACAAGATCTTCATATTGAGTTTTAAAACTCTACCTACTGAAGGTACAATTCAAGTTCTTACATGTTTGTAGAGTAGACATTAACATTTTTAAGCTATATTTATTTGGTAACATTACCATATGTTTATAGATTACAGTTAGTCTACTGGCTCTGGACTTAATAAAAGTTTAAATTCTAAGCTCTTGAAGAAAATTTGCAGAGCATGTCTCTTTGTCTTTAGCTAATTGCAAAAATTGAAACCACAACTCAACCACAAACCGAGGTGTGTTTCCAATAGAAAAAGCCCTCTCTACTTTTACAACCTCTAAGAAATATAGTGGTTATTTGGGTGAGATGAAGGATGTGAGTACTTTGTTGGGAAACTGTAGAGTGACATAACAAATATTAGTTATATCACTTCCGATATCCTGGACTTTGTGTATGGAAGCAATATTAGTATAATAATCAAGTTTTGCTAGGAGGATGATAAGCAGGTTTAGCTAGAAGGACAGCAGAGAGGATCAAAGTGATATCATAAAATAATGGAGAAACTTCAGAGCTGTACAGCATGGATGGTGACTTTGAAAACAACAGCTGCTGACGTGAACTTGGCAGAAATTTGTGAGTAATGGTGGGTGACTCATTGCAGGCAGGGGAGTCTTGCAGCTTTTGAGGTGAAGAGGCAGAAGGGAGAGCAGAGATGGTGGCCACCAAGGGGCTAAGTATTGGTGTTCTGAGTGGGAAATGTCTGGTCCCCTGTTAAATTTTGCAGCTGTATCATTCATATGAATTAGCATCGTTTCTACCCGAAGACATTAAAAACATAACCAACCCATATTTTCTAGTGTTTGTTCTCAATCTGAGATGATTGTCCTAGAGTAGGAGTTAAGTGGGTGGTGGGGTATATCACAGCACTTAAAAAAATTAGACATAGCCTCCTTTCACCCCTACTCCTGGAGATGCTGTCATTTTGATACAATTAGTGCTGTAAAAAGGGCTTTCCTGAATCTTCTTGTGAGGAGGGATGGTTAAGCGTAGCTTGAAAAAAATTGCTTGGTCATTCTCATTCTATGTCCCCCTCCATTGGAAATCACTGTTCTCAAGCAAATGATGTACATGTAAAAAAACTGGACCTAATTTTTAAGGTGTCCTCAAAATTTTTGCAGTAGGTTTAAACCTTTGCCTGCCTGGTTATGGAATCTTTACCCTTGAAAGGAAACAGCCCAGTCTGTCTTTGCTTCTTCTGGGAGAATTCAGTTATTGTCAGTAATGTGTTCTTAGCCAGAGTTAGAAGTTACCTGGTGTGCCCTGACAGGTGTGGCTCAGTTGGTTAGGCGTCATCCCTCAAAGCAAAATGCCACCAGTTTGATCCCAGGTCAGGGCACATGCCTGGGTTGAGGGTTTGGCCCCTGGTTGGGGGGTGTACGAGAGGCAACTGATCCATGGTTCTTTCTCACATAGATGTTTCTCTCCCTCTCTTTCTCCTTTTCTTCCCTTCTCTCTAAAAATAAATAAATAAAATCTTAAAAAAGAAAGTTACCTGGCCTGAGAAGCTACCCTTGCCCACAGTAGGAATTTGCAGAAGAGGCAGTCATCGAAAGCAGGCCTTAGAAGTAGCTATTACAAAGCATAGTGGTGGACCGGGAACCAAACAAACCCTTGGAAGCCTCAAATATTTTAGAGTATGTTTTATGACAGTAGGCCATTGGATAATATTAAGACTGTGAATGGAATGTAGAGTTAGGGGAAGACTTAAAAGTGAAAAACCTTGGAAAAGTATCTTCTCCAGATATTTTAAAGAAGACAGTTCTCAGAATGAAGAGCTTTTCTGGAAAAGGCCAGCTAGCTCTTCACTTTAAAGGGAAACAGGGACAAGATGTAACACTGCACTTAACAATGGTATAACTTAGTGTTACCTTCCACCTAGCTGCTGCTTAGTGTGTGGTCATTTTCCACATCTATAGTTTTAGACATGGAGTGTAATGTTCTATTACTCATTTCTGCTTCTGAATGAGGGGCCATCTAACACAAAACCACATAGGAAATGGGAAATTACGGAGAAGGCCTTAGTGTTGCCAATGTAGACCGTGCAGCAGGGAGCTGTATTTGTAAGTGGCTGTCAGTACAGAGAACACTTGAAAAAATGTTAATGTTATTTCTGATTCATTGCTTTAAGCCATTTAAGAGAAAAAAAGACTTAAGTCTTTTTTTTGCAGAGTTTCTGGAGTACATAAAAAAGTGGGAGATGAAAATAGCTGTAAGAGAGCACCGATGTAGACACTGATTGTTGTGTGGTAGCTGACTTAAAGTTGATTCTCTAGTGCAGGAGGTTTTAATTTCTAATTTCTTAAGCAGATATAAACATTCTTGACTCTTAATGATATACCTTCTAGGACAGAGTTGCTTTTGCTTCTATTCTGAGCATTTTTTGGAAAGCCTTCTATGGTAGTTTGCTAATCCTCAATGTTGTATTTTCTGTCTGTTGAAAACTCTTAAGTTATTAAACTAGAATCAGGTATAAACATTATCAAACTGCTATATATGTGCACATTCAGTGTTACATGGTCAGTTTGTGTAGGTTGCATATATCTACATAATTTCCCCCTTTTCCTACTGTCTTCTTTGTGGGAAAAAATGGTGTGAAGTGGCATTATAAGAATATGTCTTACACCATAAAGTGTTTCCCCAGGCCCCTCCACCAGATCTAGATGTCCTGCCATCTTTTGACTTCTAGGCTTACTAATTCTTCTTCTTAGGCCAGGTGTAACTCAACCCTCTATATACACGCACAGAAATGAGAGGCCACAGGGAGTAGAGTACCCTCTACTATTCTCCCACTCCAGCTGTGGGCTCATCTGCTGGAGGCAACGCCTTGCCCTAAGTCTTACCTTACAAATGTAAGGCCTATTTAAAAACTCTCGGGTGGTGGGGAAGTAGGTCTGATGTTCACTTCTTCTAGGCAAGCTATGGAATAATTCGCTCTCTCAGTGTGGATTCTTGCAGGTGGGGGGTGGGGATGGGAATGAGCAAGGTTATGCTGGAGGTTACCTTAATGTCCAGGTGCCCGAGTTTCATGACTTCATGTACCATCTAGGTCAGTGATTTTCAACCAGTGTGCTATAAGAATTTTAAAACATGCAGTACTTGACTATTTAGTCAGGGGCACTGACCTCTTTCCCCTTAGACTGTTAAATAAAAAAATAACAACAGCTAACACAACAATAGCTGTCTCGTGTGAATGAATCAAAATCATACCTATCTTTTTGTCAGGTAAGCAAAAAAAATGTATTTTTTGGTGTGCTGCAGAATTTTAGAAATTAGTTGTGTGCCATGAGATGAAAAAGGTTGAAAATCGCTGATCTAGGTAATCAGTAATTTCCACATTGCTATCTGCAGCTAGATTTTTTCTCCAACTCTGGGCTGAAGTATCCATTTGGTGTCTTTTTGACAACTTTACTGTGAGGTCTGATATCTCAAAACCAACATGTATAAAGCTGAGCTCTCGATCTTTACCCCCAAACCAGTTCTACTTGCAAACTTTCCCATTCAATTAACAGAAACTCAATCCTTCCAGTTGCTCAGACCAAAAACCCTGGAGTCATTCTGGCTTTCTTGAACATGCTACATGTGAACAGAGCTTGCATTCTGTGAACAAATCTTGTTGTCACTACCTTTAAAATATGTCAGAACTGAGCCACTTCTCACCGCTGCTCCTGTCTCCACTGCTACCACCCTGCTCTGAGAGACTGTCATCTCCTACTGCATTACCCTCCTCAGTAGCTTCCTCCCCTTTCATCTTTGACCCATATAGACTATTCTCAACCAGCAACCAAAGTGATCCTTTGAACCTAAGTTGGATTGTGTCACTCTTCTGCAGAGCTTTCCCATTTAATTAACTCAGGGTAAAAGCCAGAGTCCTTACAGTGTCCTACAGGTCCCTGAATCATCTGCACTCCCCTGTCCCCGCTGGCCCCAGCCCTGGTCTCATTGCATACTCCTGACTCTCTTTACCTTGCCCCTTTTCTTTTCTCTGTAACTGTTAGCGTTTACTAACATTCCACCTACTTGAATGATTTGTTATGTGTATTATTCCTCCACGCATATCCTAGACTGCAAGCTCTGTGAGGACAGAAGCCTTCGTTTTATTCATGGATGTATTCCAAATGCCTAGAACAGTGCTTGGTACATAGTTGGCATGCAAAAAAAGTTGTTAAATAAATTAATGAAAGATAATATTTAAAGTTTCCAATTAGCAATAATCACATCTCAGATAAACCTCGTTTGCTACAATACTGCCGCAGCACAAAGCTGAAAAGATAACATTTAAAAAATGAATCAGCTCTTCAGAAATGGGTCAGGAAAGGAAGAGGTATGAAGAGAAATACAATAACTAATGATGTTTACCTGTTGTTCTTGGGTGATGTATATACGAGTATGACTTTTTAAGGCTTAGTTTGGTATCCTGATTTTTTAATTTAATGGATTTATTGAGGTATAATTTACATGCCATAAACCTCATCCATATAGTTGTACAATTAAGTGATATTTAGTAAATTTCTAGAGTTTTGCAACCATTTTCTCAAAGTTCCCTTGTGTACATTAGCAGTTAATTCCACCTCCCTCAATTCCCCTACCCTCTAGGTACCCTGATTTTATTTGCTGTTTTATGTCTCTCAAGTCTCAAAAGAATAATTTATGCAGTAATATCAATATCACCTTGTGCCCTAAAAAATTATAAATTTAAATATAAAATTAAATATCCAATGCTAACTGTAGGAATTGGTATTGAACCTTAGTGAAAAGAATGAGCTTCAGAGTCAGACGGGCCTCTTACTCTTTCATTTACCAAGTTACCCAAATTATTTTTGGCCTCAATCTCTTCATCCATTAAATGGGGTACTAATAGTAATTAGCTCACAGAGTTGTTGTGAGGATTAAGCAACAGTGAAAGAAAAATACATACTATATTCATTGCCATATAGGCAATACTCAAACTTCAGCTAACGTGATTAATGTCTTGGTAGAGTAGGTTGGAAATAGTATATGGGATAAATCACCTTACAAGGGTGGGAGGCAGGGATGGCTGGGGTTGTGGGAAGTGGTGAGGGGAGGGATGGAGACGACTGTACTTGAATAACAATAAAAAAAAGTTAAAAAAAATAACTTTACAAGTAGACAGCAAAATTCAAATCAGATGCTAAGTTTCTGAATTGGTGTAAAATATGATTCTGTTCCTATCTTGGTTTGTAAATACTGTATAACTATAGCAGATTGTAAAAGCAGGTTAATTTCCAATGGAGGGAGATCAGTTCTTATCATTTTTATTTGGAGGTATCTGCTGAACCACATTTAGTGAATTGTCAGTGCTCATGTTTGACAGAGCTATGACACCAGGGAGATAATTACCCACTTTTTTGTTAAAGTCAGAGTGACCATCAGAAAATGTTCTAAATTGTGTCTTAATTGTACATTTGGATATACTGTGAGTATAAGTACACTCAGCAGTAAGTGTGGTCAGGGCATTCATTGTATCTCTTGCAGCCTGATAAGCCTGAACTAAATTATCTTTAATAAAGTTTTTTTCTGTTGTTCTTTTCTTTTATGTACAGATGCACAAAGCAGGGTCATCAGAAGCCTCTCGATTCAAAAGATGATAATACTGAAAAACACTGCCCAGTGACAGTGAACCCTTGGCATATGAAGAAAGCTTTTAAAGTCATGAATGAATTAAGAAGGTATCATTACATTAACATACATGTAAACATGGGTGTCTTCCCTTTTTCCGATGTTTAATAGTAAATATACTCTTCTTACCTCAGTGTTGTTTTGTTTAATACATAGAACACTAAAAGCTTTTTCTGCAAGTGTTTTAAAGGAAGAAAGAAAGCAAATAATTTACCAGCAATGTGAGTGGTGTAAGGCCGCTCTATTTATGTGGCAGCCGCAAGCCCAGTGGCCGTTATGAACGGAGATGTTCCGTAAGTGCAAAGTACGTGATGTATTTCCGAGATTCAGTGCAAAAAAAGGAATGTAAAATTCTTATTAATAAGTTCTTACATGTTGATTACATTTTGAAGTGGTAATATTTTGGATATTTTGTGTTAAACAGAATTATTATTGAAATTTATTTTACTTTTTATTTTTAAATATAATTACTAGAAAATTGTGACTTGCATTATATTTCTGTTGGACATTGGTGGTCTAGGGTTTCTAATTTGTTATCGCAAAGAATATGGAAAGAAGACTTCTGCATGGAGAAAAATGTAGCACTCCCTGGTGGTGGTGGTAGTAATTTTTGGGGGACTTGCCCATTGCTCAGGTAATTCTCAAATGTGTTAAGAGTCACTGTAGTGAAAAGGGTGATTCTGAAAGTGGATTGAAAGAGGAGTAGTTTTTCTTTTTTTTTAATTAAAAGACTAATGTATGTATGAACAATATTGATTTTGTGAGCATTTTGTGAAAGACATGTATTTTTTTCTCATCATTCCCTTTGTTAAAGTAGTTTACGTAGATTTAAGAGGTTGGGCTAAAAAGGGAATGACTTAAACTTTCCCGTAATGTCTCTATGCTTTGTCTTCCTGAACACTCATCTTTAGGTCCATCATTTGTTCATTTGTTTTTTAATTAAATTAAGGAGTAAATAAATATTTATCTGCTGGTGATGTGAATACAGCGGTAACCCAAAACAGACATGGTCGCTGTCCTCATGATGCTTATGGCTGACTGCAGGAAACAGGCATTAATCAGTCAAAGAGTCTCACAAATAATGTCAGTGGCAGTGAGTGCTATAAGGGGGCCTCTGGAGGCAGATAACAGAGGTCTGTGAAGGAAGGAAGGCTTCCTGAGAAGAACAGAATAATTCTGCTGAGATCTGAAGAGAAATAGAGTTAAAGAAATGAGGTCCAGATGGGGTGGAAGGGATTAGAGAACAGTGTTCCAGCTAGGGCATGGTGGCACTCCAATCTGTGGTAGGAGGAGGGAGCTGGCCTTGCTTCGGGAACCGAGGGGCAGCTGGGGCGCAGGTGGCCAGCGGGTCACAGCAGGAGAGAAGGCTGCGTGGGTAGGCAAGGACCAGCGTTCTTGGGCCCTTATACATTTTGGTCTTTGTTTGGAGTTACCATGGGAGAAAGCCACTTCAGCAGGGTTGTGAGATCAGATTTGTATTGAAAAGAACATAGTGGCTGATGGTTGGAGAGTGGATTGGAGAGATGGACAAGAGAAAGTTAAACTGAATATTGGAGGTTTGATTTGCTTCCTAGTGTTGCTCTGACATTTTCAGTAAGTAGGTTTTCATGAAAAAATATAGCTGGGATTACCCAGCAAGTGTGGACACGCTGTTTCAATATTTGAATCTCATAGCAACAGTATTTTTTAGAATGTAAAGTGCAGTGTTACTAAGTGGAACTGAAAGAGAAGTAAGAAAAATATTCAGGTTATTTTGTGACTGAAATCTTTAATGGCTTTTCTTTTTCTTTGAAAAGTTTAGAAAGACTGACTTTATGTAGTCCTATTCACATTTTGTCCCCAATCCATGGAGTGCGGGAGCTGTGGTCTTCCACCGGTGTCGTGTGAGTGTGTGTCTTTGAGCCTTAACTACAAAGGGTGGGGAGCGGACCGAATGGAGTCTGGGGTTCACTTTAGTGCTAAAGTTCTCTGAGCCTGTGAGATTTTTCCTGTTTACCTGCATGTCACATGGCCTTGTCCTAGGATTATTTGGCTGTAGCCTTCATCTATTTGTTTCATTTTGGGCGTGAACTATATGGTGGTGAAATAGTACCTTCTTGTTGAGGCTGATTTTCAGAACAAAGAATGACCTTCGAATAGCTGGAGAATGTTGGCTGCCAGATCTCTAGCCAGGATTGTTTTAATGGAGTCATCAACTGCTATTGTTTTTAAAAATGAACCCTCTTTGGGATTCCTTAGACTAGCTCCTCCGCCCCCCCTTTTCGGTATTTAATACCAGTCTCTTTTCTCTTACCCCTTTAAGCCAATTTGAGTAATTCTTTAAAAAAAAAAAAATCTCTGAAGAAGCCTACTCCTTTATAGCTGGAAATCACTTCTTACATCCTGCCCTTGCATCAGTTTCCTGCTGCCAGGAAAGGGTAGCTGAGAGTGACTTCCTGACTGCTGGGAAAGGAGAACTTCCTTGTTCTCACCGCTCTGCGCTTGGGCTGTCCCCCTCTGCTTGGTCAGCTGTACGCCAGAGAGTTTTTAGGAACTTCTGGCTGATGGAAAGTGAAATTTAAGGAGTAAAAGTCACTTTTTTTCCAATTATAGTTGGTTTGAATTGTGGTGAGAGGGAGGACATTTTTGTAAAGCTTCAGTTGTAGAATTAATATAGTTTATAGAAAAGAAATGTTACATTTTCTTTAAACTAGTTTTGTTTTTTTTTTTAAGATAGGAGGCCCAGCTCTCTGCCCCAACCCAATATAAGCTTGAATAACTTAAAATTATTTGGATTAGAAATCCTACAATCACTTGTAAACAGACTATTCAGCAAGTGTTTGCAAACACCCAGTTCTCCTTTAAAATCATGTAGCATTCCCAAAGGCTGGGAGCCAAAAAACAGTATCAGACTTGCCCATGCCCTTCAAGTGTCTAGATTGCTGCAGGAGATGCCAGGGAAGAGGATGAGGTGGTGGAAAATTGTCCGCAGAATGTACGTGGTGAAAAGGATTCTCACAGGACAAATCCACAGCCATCCGGAGAGGTGGCTTCAGCTGGGCCTGAATGGAGTGCAGTAGGATTTGTATAAAGGATGGGAAAGAAAAGGCAGTTCGTGGTCTGGATAATTACATGAGCTAGGGAAGGGGTGAGCATAACCTATTGGATAAAGTGAATCAAGAATTCATACTGGGAAGTCTCTAGAGAAGGTTAGGAAGCAGGAGAAGCACAGTCTTGTGGCAGGTTTAACTGGTGTGGTTACTTTGGACCTAATCCTTCAGGCAGTGGGAATCAGGGAAGGTGTTTGAAAAGGTAGTAGCATTGTCTCCCTTCCAGGTACTGA
The DNA here is from genome assembly GCA_004027475.1 of Anoura caudifer. Classification (NCBI taxonomy): domain Eukaryota; kingdom Metazoa; phylum Chordata; class Mammalia; order Chiroptera; family Phyllostomidae; genus Anoura; species Anoura caudifer. The sequence continues at coordinate 86,868 of PVKU01007340.1, forward strand.
CTGGGCCCGACCCTGTTTAGCTTCCCAGATCAGACGAGATCAGGTGTGTTCACCGCGGTTTGGCCTTAGACTAGCTAGCAATTGTAACGTTAATGGTGTCAGGGGAACAACCTGGCAGTGTAGTAAAAGGACAGGTCGAGTGCAGCAACATATCTCTGGTGGGAAATTCATCTCTTTAAATTTTCCAAATGTGAGTTGGGGGTCGTGGAGGAGTTTTTCAAAACACTAACATTTTCAAAATTAAGCCAATAGATCTTTATAGAGAGCTTTTTATGCGACACAGTGTTGGGTTGCTGGAGAAGGCAGAGAAACAGACTAAATCCCAGACCCAGGTTTTTTGGAGAACATTAGATTGTGAACTTTTTGAGATGTCTGTAAAAAGAAATGTCAAAGTTAGCATTTTGCCTTTAAATAAATTTTAAATAAAACCCACTTTGATTTTCTAGGATATGGGATAGACTGTATTTGAGCTTCAAAAATTTTGATGAATATTAGTGGAGGCCAACCTATTACTTGTTTAGAAGGAAGATAATTTTGATCCTTAAGTTATATTTAGGAGTTAGAAGTGAAAGTAAGGATAAATCATATGAGACACTTCAAATATTCACTTAGATAAACCACAAATATTTAGCCTTTCATTTATAATAGCAGTAAGCATTCTAGAAGATACTGTAAATAAAAGCTCTCTTTTAAAGGAGTGCTTATTATATTCCCCCCCCCCCAGGACTTTTAGACATTGTGGCCCCAGATCACTACTAGGATAAAATTGTCTGTTGTGCATCTGTGAAAAATTTGAGTTGTGGTTCTTTTGGTTATTTGTAATTTGTTGCTTGGATGGCAAATGAATTAAACGAGAAACTTAAGTGAGCCTGCCTTTTTCTTTGTAGGTTTATATCACTGTTTTTATAAGAGATTTTAGGAAATTATTAGGATGTGAAATTTTTATTGCTCAAGTGTATGTATTTTTCTACAGTAAGACACTGTCAGTTTCTTTTTTGTGTGTTATACTAGCACAGAATATAAAACATTCCTTCAAGGACAGAACAGTTGGAAAGGACCCCCAGATCAAGCGGGCTTGTTTGTTTAGAAAGTTTGAGGGATATTTTGAAATTTACAGACTCAATTTAACTAGTAATTTTCCACAGTGATTTTTAAGCACTCAGGATCAATCTTTTTAATGGTTCTTACTGAGCATGGACAGAATCATTTAAAAATTTCAAAGACTGAAGAATGGATGTTAATACATGAATTTACTAACACAACTTCTATTTCTTGTTCTCTTCATGTTGCTGAATAATTAGCTTGTGTGAGATAGTGTACCACTTCAGAGTTAGCCTCAGCATCCCATCTTAAATCAGAAAACCAGAAAATCTTAGTTTGTCTTGTTTTTAAAAAATTATTGAAGCTCAAAGTATCTATCTTGTGATTTATGTCACCAAGTTAAAAAAAAAAAGCTTTTAATGAGGAAGTTCCCTTTGTACGTATTCTACATTTTCTACCAGGTAGTGGAGTTTTTCATTCACATGTTTAGAAACTCACCTCTGCATTCATTTTCATCAAATCTTTTAACTCCCTCATCTTTCTACGTGCTCCCTCTCCATTGCGTTTTTCTGTCCCTAATGTCTTCTTTCACTTTATTTCTAATTATTCTTTTCATCTTCTCTCAACAGTGACGGAGTATTCTTGCAGGTCCTCGGATCAGGAGATGTTACCTTCCCTTCCCTACAGATAGTAACATGCTTTCCCCCATGTGTTCTTGTGGCTCCGTTTTGTTGGTTTTCACTGTTATCCTGCTATCTTGATTCAATCTGAAAAGAATGCTAGATTCTCTAATCCGGAGCCCCTTACTAGTTTAAAGCAGTTTCTCAGTTACTGACTGTAGTAGGTTTTCCTGCAACTTTCTAAGTTGACTGTCCCTGCTTCCTGCTTCCTGTTTGAAGGTCTCAGTGGGTGCAGGTCTTTGGAGGTGGTGCTGTTCTTCAGGACTCTTAGTGTTCTGGATCTTATTATATCCAACATCTAGGTTTTCCTTGTGTGGAGCTGCCACAGAAATTAAAATGCAAGCCATCATGGTTTTAAGAAGGAAAGGAAGAAAGACAGCAGTGGTTCTTGTCTTGGAGTTTTATTATTTAATTTTATTGGCTTTTTAGCCAGGTTGCGTCTGCCTTTGTCTGTTAAATGACGTTGTCAATTATAGGAGGTTTGGTTAAATATGACTAATTTAAGTCAGCAGGCAGGTAGCCTTTCACCTTTAAACAGCTCATCTCCCCACCCTACCTCCCTGCGTGCCAGGTAGCCAGTACTTGATGATGCCGCTGTGTT